>PVIC010012944.1:0-38906 GCA_004025085.1 Thryonomys swinderianus
TTACAGGAAAGAAAGCAGAATTCAGATGAGTCAGTAGGCTTTCAGTGACCAATTTATGTAGAATTAAGGACAGAACAGTTCAGCAGGATCTGGGCGAAGTTTCACTTGGCCTGACGTCTACTACTCCCACCCTCCTGCCCCTCCCTTAACATTTGTGGCTGTCCTGGTCTTCATAAGGAGGTACCATGATCTCTACAGAAAGGGGTGTGAAATTGCTGGGGGCTGACTGGGCTCAGGTTTGAGCTGAGTCACTGTGGCTATTGCAAACCACAGGACAATCCTGTGAAGACTTGGTCTGCTCATCTGTAGAACAGACATGCTAACACCGGTAGGACCTACCCACTGGAGCTGTTTTGAAGAGTTAGAGCATGGCAGACCAAATCAAACTTAGCTAGCGATGAATACTAGCTTTTCTGCACTTTGGAGTCAGATTGATGCCCCATAAAACCCATGTACTGGTTAAGTGACTTAAAACTTCTTTCAATTTTTGCATACCTGGCACCTAGCAGGTTTCAAAAAAAAAGTACCTGTATTTTTAATTATTATACGTATTTTATTATAAGCTATATAGTAAATTTAAAAGCCAAATGAAACATACCTATTTACATATATAAGGCCAAATGCCTTGCTTATGAAGAACAATCGGTTCAGTAGAATCATTTTAAAACTCATAACTTACATTTTATAGGTTGATTCTGATTTCTTTATAGTATTTACAGCTAACAGTTACATTTCCTTAGCATGAATTTCTCACTCTCCTTACAAATTATTTAACTGCCGATGTACTTCATTATACTATGCCACTGAAATCCCTTGGTGGATGGCTATCACCTCCATACCTGTCAAGTGATGATATAATATGATATGATAAGAAGGTATATATGGATTTGACTTAGTTATAAACCATTGTATTGTAAGGATTCTGCTTCATACATCTGACAGAACTGCTCTCTTTATTTTTTGATTAGTATGTTTCATATGCATAATAATTGCATTCATCTTTAGGAACTGGTACATATGCATATTGCATCTTAATCATTTTACCTCCTCTTCTCCCTGCCACCTCCCTTTTCTGTTTCCTGACTCTCTTTTCCATCTCTGCAGATTCCATTTCTCTGTTTCCTATCATCTGTTTATTTTGTTCTTAAAATTACCTATATTTTGAGTGTCACATATTAGAGAAACAATACAGTATTTAACTTTCTGTGTATGACTTACTTCCCTTAGTATTAGGATTGCAAGATCCATCCATATTCTCTTTAAATGGTAATACAGAATGTTGAAATAAGTTCAGACATATAAGTTTATGTTTTGATTCCATTGGAACATGCAAAATTCATTATATTCAATATACGGTCTCAAAAAGAATTATCTCTTATCTGCTAAGAGCTAAAAGTCTCCAGACTTCTGAATTCAAGAAAGTAGATAACTGACATAAATATTTGGAAAGGGGGACTACGTTTTACCAAAAAGAGAATAAATCCACTGTAGCAAAATTATCAGAGATGGAAAGAAGTTACCCTCAGGTTTATATAGGGTATATTAAGAATAATGTATGTTAGTACACTGTAATAGTTTTAGAAATAGTGCTTATGTCCAAGACTCTGTGAAACTTTCCTACTTAACTTTTTTAGGTGCCACATCGAAGATCCTCCAATATATAACATATATAAAAACCACAAAACATTCAATAAATTTTATAAAAGACTGAAATCACATCAAGTATCTTTTCTAGCCAAAATGGTATGCACTTAGAAAACAGTAAAAATAATTTTGAGAAATTCCTAAGCACATGGCAATTAAAAAACATGTCTCTGAACAACCAATGAGTAGATGAAATTAAAAGGTAAATTAGAAAGGATCTTCCCAGTCACTGAATGTCTTGGTTTCTCCCATTCTTTCACTTGACTTGTGACACCTATAGAAGACATTTCTCATTTTAATGTTACCACTCTATTTTAGCCATCTGTAAGGAATTGAAATTCCCCTCTGCAGGAGATGTCTTCTACACCTGGAGTATGTGGGCGAGTGTCTCCTGATTCTAGGGTTGTCAGACATTGCCTTCTCAGTTTAATTCTCTAGTGTGGCAGAATTTTATAGCCCACATTTTAGTAATTACTTTTCTTAGTGACTTCTCCATTCAGTAATAGAATTTTAGAACATAGATGGTGCTTTGAAAAGTATTCCAGTTTCCTGTCACTTTGATTTACTCCACAAGTCCAGGGTTGCAAGATATTTTTGCTTTGACTTAGTCTGGTAGAATATTTGACATTACAAAACAATGAAGAATATATAGGACTAAACAGAGAAGTCCTCAGTACAGAGACCAACGAGATGACCTAATATGTCTCTTCAGTTTCTCACTTGTATGATATATTACAGTATGGAGTCTTTTTGTGGCACAATAGTCCTCCTTGTGAAGAAATGAATGTAGCATCTAATTCTTCATTACTTTTGCTTTCAAATCACATGATAGCCTCTTACTGAATTACACAATGAAATTAGAAACTAAGATGCAACATCTTCTAATTTTGAATTATAAGGTAAAATAATTGTTGAGGTCTAAGCATTTTGCAATTATCTGAATTTTCCTTGGGCAAGCAATAAAAACTCAAAACAGCAACACATCTTGTCTGAATTGCATTTTAATTATAAATTTCACACAATTTTAAATAAGCTTTTAAGTGAGTAAACCATCAAGTGATTTTTTTCAGTCCTTCAGTCCCTCTAGAGCCAATACATGAATAATGTGTTAAACATGGATATAACAAAAATAGCTGCTGAGGAATATACCAAGCAGTTCAGCAGTTCAGATGCACCAAGTAACCAGTTTCTGCCTTGGACATGTCCCTGAGAGTCCTGGGAACTGGGAGAAAGAATGAGAAAAAAGTGAAGAAAAGAGGGAGTCCTGCAAGGGCTGTAAAAACCCAATGTTGGAATCCTAGTACTTTTAGGTCATTCTAGCCAGGGACATTTTTAATGTTTTATGTTATTCTGAGGTTTTGACACTAAAAAGGCTGACTGAAAAAAAAACTGATGTGTTTATTTATTGAACCTGCTGCTGCATTATGCTTTAGATCTAAAGTGGATCCCCAGAGTATGTATTCAGAGTTAGGGTTTTTAGATGATTGGATGATGAGGGTGATATACTCATAACTGAATTAATCCCTGTTGGATTCCTGGCTGAAAGTGCTGCTCTGAGATGTGGCTGGGTTGGTGGGGAGCTAGTGGGGACATGACCAGAAAGGGTATATTCTTCCCATTTCTGTTTCCTTCAGGCCCTCTCTCCATGTCATTTCTGCCTGGAGTCTGACATCTCTGGACTGAAACTTCTGAAACCTTCAGCCAAAATAGATCTCTTCTCCATTAATTTGCTGGGGATGAGGGTTTTGTATCCCTATGCACAGTATGAGTTAAGTAAGGATCCAAGACTCACACAATGCAACTCTCCCTCCTCTATTGTACAGAATGTCTTGTACCAAAGAATCAGCCCGACTGAGTTACCAATGGACCTAATAAACATAGATGCCAAAATCCTCAATAAGATACAGAATGCAGCAAATCATCAAGGAGATTATATACCATGACCAAAGAGGATTCATCTCAGGGATGCAGAGAGGTTATATGCAAATCAATACATGTAATATACTACATCAACAGAGCCAAAGACGAAAAGCCCACCATCATCTCAACAGACAGAAAAGCATTAAATGAAGTCCAACACCAATTCATGATAAAAACCCTACAGAAAACTGGAATAGGTGGTTTTTACCTCAATCTGATAAAAGCCATCGATAACAAAACCAACAGCCAACATAATACTAAATGATCAAAAACTGAAAGCTTTCACTCTAAAATCAGGAACAAAGCAAGGATGTTCACTATCACCACCTCTATTCAATCGTTCTGGAACCATTAGCCAGGCAATTAGACAAGACAAAGAAATAAAAGGAATAAAGATAGGAAAGGAAGAAGTTGAATTTTCATTATTTGCAAATAACATGATTCTCTACATAGAAGACCACAAAAATGCCACTAAAAACTTCTAAATTTAATAACCAAATTAGTAGCATAGCTAGATACAAAATCAACACTCAGAAATCAATAGCATCCCTATATACAAATAACAAACTTACTGAGAAAGAAATTAGGAACACAGAATCTTTCAATAGCCTGAAAGAAAGAAATGCTTAGGAAGCAGTCTAACAAAGGAATGAAAGGACCTTTACATTGAAAAATCACAATACTATGAAAAAGGAAACCAAAAAAGATATCAGAAAATGGAAAGATAGGCCTTGCTCTTGGGTTGAAAAAAAAATGCATAAAATGAAAATAGCCTTATTCCCAAAATGGCTATAGGGACTTAATAAATCTCAATCAAAATACTGTTAGCATACTTCACAGAAGTAGAGAAAAACACCCCCTTTTTTTTTTTTTTTTTTTTTGAGACAGGGTCTCCCTTTGTAGTTCAGGCTGGCTCTGAGCTCACTATGTAGCCCAGGCAAGCCTCGAACTCAGCAATCCTCCTGTCTCTGCCTTCTGAGTGCTGGGACTACAGGCGTGAGCCACCACGCCTGGCACTGTGGTATGTGGTATTGATGGCTGGTGGGCGTGATTCTCCACGCCCAGCACTGTATGTGGTTACCGGGGACTGAACTCAGGACCTTGCACTTGCGAGGCAGGTGCCAGAACCACTGAGCTAACCCTCTGGCCCGAGAAAACATTCTTAAATTTATTTGCAACCAAAAAAAAAAAATCTAGAATAGCAAAAACAACTCAGGAAAACAAAGGTAAGACAAGGGACATCATGGTCCTTGACTTGAAATTATATTACAGAGCTACTTTCACTACAATATGGCAGTGAAAAACAAACCAAAGAAAACAGACCTGAGAAGCAATGAAACAGATTAGAAGATTTGGAAATAACCCCTCATACACTCATTCACCTTATCTGTGACAAAGGTACCAAATGTGTTCATTGGAAGAAAATCTTTTTAATAAGTGGTGCTGGGAAAACTGGATTTCTATGTGCACTAAAATAAATTGAAAATGGATCAAATATCTAAATACTAAGGTAGAAACACTAAACCTACTTCAGGAGAGGATAAGTAGAACTCTTGAGAATATAACAGTAGGTAAAGACTTCATGAACAAAATCCATACTACACTGGAAATAATACAAAGAATCAACAACTGATCTCATCCTATTAAAAAGCTTTTGCACCACAAAAGAAATCACAAATATAATGAAGAGATAATCTGCAAAATAGCAAAATATTTTAATCTGTTGTCTCTCAGACAAAAAACTACTATCTAGAACAAAAAATGAATTGAAAAATATCAGACCCCTCAAATTTAAAGACCCAGTTCAAAAATGAGCATCTGAAATGAACAGACACTTCTCACATGAAGAAATAGAAACAGCAAATAAATGTATGGAAAAAAGGTTAAACATCACTGGCCATTCAAGAGATGCAAATAAAACTGCTGAGATTTCATCTTACCAGAGAAAGAATAGCAATTATCAAGAAACCAACCAACAGCAAACGCTGTGAGGAACAAAGAGCACTTCACCATTGGCAGAAGTGCAAACTGGGACAAACACTGTGGAAATCAATTGATCTTCTTCAGTTCATTTACACTGAAAGTAATTCTAAGGCTAGAACTCTGAGAAAATTGTCACTTTCCTGAAAAGGAAAACTCAAGCCCAAACTCAAGCCTTTAACATTTTTACCTCTCAATAAAGCTTAACCTGCTCTTAATTCTTCTTTCTGCCTTGAACTCTTTTGGAAATGCAATTGTTTATATTTCCCACCCTTGAAGCTTAAGATCCATCTCAGAAATATGAAGGAGATAAGAGTACCTATAAAAGCTCTTAAGATACTTTCAAATTTAGAGCAAACAATGGACTATTTACTTTCTTTATCTGAGGATGGGTGTTCCCCTCCCTTCCTTAAAGAAGGCCAGGGCAGAGGAAATTTACACAAGGGACTCTGAGTCTCACACAACTCCTAGGAAGTCCTTCAGGGTACCAGCCCCTCTGACCTCAGCCAGCCCACCCTGACTCCAAACATCACACACTGCTTCAAGTAAAAACCTTCTTGTTGTTGAAAATTTCACATGTGAATAATTGAAATAAGAAATATGTAGGTTCATCAGATATATTTAACATTAAACTACCATTCAGGCATGGAGATCATTTAGTTTCTACCCAGATAAGAAAAAGTAGAGACTATTTATTGGGAACTCTTGATGGAAAACGGAGTCAGCCAACATCACTTGAACTGCTCAGGGACTCACAGCAAGCACAGAAGTGGAAACTCCATAGTAAAGCAAAAGAGGTTGCCTGGTTCATACTCTCCTTGTAAATTTGGGGGTAGGGAAGCTGCAGCTAAGCTTATGAGGACCCACAAACATTAGGAAGGCTTGCAGTTCTTGAACAAATCCCGGCCAGGGCTGATTGCTGCAGAGTTGTTGATTAGCTTCCTCAGCTGGCTGTTGTAGAGTTTGTACGTCAGAGTGCTATTTAATATATGATCTCAACACTGCTTGTGTGTGTATTCTTTCACATGGCTTTTGTGGTCATCTGATTTTTAAGTCGTTCTAAGATGAAATAGAATCCAGAAAATATGAGAGTAGAAAGTACTTATAACTTATTCCTTCTTATTAACCCTAGGACTATTTGGAGTAGATTTTAAAGGCTAACTTTTGGTCCAAAAAATGGTTATTTTTGAAATAAGTTGCATCAGAATTTTCCACTGAGGAAAATTCTTTGATTATGACCTGGGAATTTAAGTGGTAGAAATAGTTTTTGCTGATCGGATTTCAAATTCATAAAAGAAAAGTGGTTTGGTAGATCAATTTTCAACCAGTTACTGTAAAACAAAGAGACCCTCTAGCACTGATGAGAAGAAGAAAGATAAGATAACCAAACAGAACTCAGAAGTGACTGTGAGGATAGGGAAAACCGTAGATGCATGATATATCTAAACCACCGAAACTTGAAGATTGCTATGATTTGGATATGAGGAGGAAAGAGCATTCTAGGCTGACTCCTATGTTTCTCATTTGGATGACAATTAGAGATGGACACTCTCGGAAGGAACTGGGCATGTAAACAGGTATACTTTCTGAAAGAGGGGTACCAAAAGCTCTGAAACCCCAAGAAGGAAATAAAACTGAATGTACGGACGTTGGAGTCACTTATTCAAAAAATGCTTTTGAGTCGGGAGTTCAAATTGGAAACAACTAATTGCACTTGGAGTGAGTGCCGTGAGAGAACTAAGTGTCGTTGGGTATCTCAACTCCCTTACAGGAGTTGGAGCACTGGTAATGCAGAGGTCACACGATGTGTGAGTCAGTGGGCATCCGCCGGTCACCGTGGGGAAGACTGTTGCTGGGAGAGAGTCGGCAGGGCCCTCGGGTGGCAGAAAAACTATGTTCAAACAACTGCAAGGCAGCTGCTGTGGTCGAGGAGGAGGAAATGGCTCTAAATATGCTTGACCAGGAAAATAGAGCTTGTGGCTCATATTCAGAAGCTGGGATTTATTTTGGTATAAAAGATAAAGCATGAAAGAACATTAAGCAGAAGATTAGCACTGATATTATTTTAGTTTTTAAAATTATTTTACCTACAATGAATGTATGAACACATACAATGAGTGTAGTAAAGGGCATAAGCACAGAGGCAAAGTACCAAATATGGAAACCGGGAAATTGGCCTAAGTAAGCATCTGTCATTGTCACTAGCAAAGTGATCATAAAGAAAAGTAAAAATAAGATAAATTAAGAATTAATCAGAACAAACTTGAAAGATTTAGTGATTGGCTAAATATGGGTATCATAGCTTTTTCCTTGCTTTAAAACAATATGACCTTCCAGAGAAGTGCTCCTTTTTTTTTTTTTTTTTTTTTTGAGACAGGGTCTCGCTTTGTAGTTCAGGCTGGCTCTGACCTCACTATGTAGCCCAGGCAAGCCTGGAACTCAGCAATCCTCCTGTCTCTGCCTCCCGAGTGTTGGGATGACAGGAGAGAGCCACCATGCCTGGCAGAAGTGCTCTATTTTAATATATATATTTGCTTTCTTCTTTAAATTTACAATTGATCAGGAATTGAATCTTAAAATCACACAGCTGTGTTGTGTTTTTACTTCTCAATTTATTATATGACTCAAGTCTGCTCTCATCTATGTATTATCTAGCAAAATCTCTACAATAGCATATGCCATAATATTTAGCTCCCCTAATGAATGATGACGAGATTCTTAGCAGAAGTTCTGTGTCCCGTTCACAGTACAGTCATCACCTCTCATAGTATAATATTTTTCTGGTTGAATAAATGCCTTGATGTGTAGGTGATATGTGAGTATTCTAACAAGAAGAGCCTTTAAGAATATTTTCATAGCTGAACAGATGCCATCATAAGTTCACAGTATATGTGAGCAATGAAAAAGTCCATTGGGCACCTTGAAAGTTAAACTAGGATTGGTTTGAAATTTTCCATTCAGATTTCAGCAAAAGGGACAGAATTATAAACCCTCTCCTGTCTTCATCAGAACAACATGAACTTCAGCTCAGCTTCTGTACAAAGTGGCAGAGGTGGCCTTTAGTCAGCACTTCAGCTATACTTGTTTTTAAAAAGCAAATCTCAGAACAAAGAAAAATATGTCTTGTCACATTCCAGAGAGTCTTTCTATTAAGTACTGGGGAAAAAGTAAGCTAACATTTACTGAATGTCTGTTATGTCCAACGTGGCAGAGTTGTACAAATTTAATGTATAAACTTTATTAAACTTAATCATCACAATAACACACTGCAATATTTATTAAATTAACAAATACCATAGTTAACTAATATCATTTTATATGCAAAGTTAGTGAAAGCTAAATTTCAATGGCTTTCATAAATACTAATCAGATTGTGACCCCTTCCAGGGCTTTTTATTTTAGACAGTGAAAGAGAGGGGCATTGTAGACAGCTTTCATTGTTGAGGCTGAAATTAATAAATAGTTGTTTTTTTTACACAGAGAATTGAGTGACTTGGAAACTTTAAAATAGTTTTAAATGTTCCAAATGATTTTAGAGTTCACACACTGAGTTTTCATGTTTCCATTCCTTCTTTATCTATCCATAAAATTCTGTGAGTTATAGTTTCACTTTATGTATAAAATAATAATAGAGAGAACAAATTACAAAGCTCGAATGAGCTTAAGAAACAGTAACTTTCCTGTCTCTGGTTTTAGCGACAGTTATTCACATACAGTGTCCAAACAATAAGTAGGAGAAACTATCAAGGAAAATTCTTGGAGGGATCAGAACTCTACTTGTCAGACAACAGCTTGAGAAGCTCTACTGACCCTCTGTCCAGCAAAGCAGGCAAAAAGAGGGAGGTGTACTTTAAAAATTTACAGTCTTGTAGCTGTCCAAAAGGCATATAGTAAATGAAGCAACACAAATTCCCCATCATGTTAAGTGAAACAAACCAGAACAGAAAGTTAGTTACTGCATGATCTCACTTATTTGTGATGTCTAAAAAAGGGGAAATTCATAGTAACAGAGTAGAGTGATCAGGGAGCGGGGAACAATAGGAGATATTGTGTACTGATGAAAAAATTATAAACTCGCAATGATAAGTTCTGGGCATGTAATATATAGTTAGAAAATAATAACAATGTACACTTGAAATTTATTTAGAGAATAGATCTAATGTATGTATACTATATAAAAAGATAGCTATGTGTTATAATAAATAATTTACAATTATACGTCTATAGGCCAGTTATATTTCATTAATGGCGGAGGGAAAGAAAACTGGTAAAATGTATTGAAGAATATCTCCCGGAAGTAAGACAGCGAGTCTGTGACGCTTGAGCCAGCGGCCTGCCCTTGCTCCTCTTTCAGTCTCTCTCACGCTCATTCTCGCTCTCTCACTCTTGCCCTCTTTCTCCTTCACCAGAGATGGTCTCTCCTTCAGACCCTGGTCAGTGGTTACCAAACCTTACTAGGAGGGGACCGGCTTCCGCCTGCGTAAGAGGCCGCATTCCAAGGGAACGTCGCCAGGAGGTGGGCGGCTGCCTTCCTCTGCCCGGCTCACCGTGCGGGAGGAGGGGCCTGTTCTGTGCGTGGTGGGCAGAATGTCAAGGCTCTGACTGGCCCTCACTTCAGTTCAGCCGCAGAGCAGAAGTGCTGCAGCAGGAGAGTCGAGCCACAAAAACCGGAGGACAGGAGGGAGCGCTCCAAGCCAGTGCCCGGAGCAGGGTTGCGAGATTCTGCCCAAATGGAGAAGAGGTACTTAAGAATAGAGATCTATTGACTTTAGCTTCAGTGCATTTATGATATAGCTTCAGTGCATTTATGAAAACAACAGCACTGACAGAGAAAGGCTTATCCCTACACCAGTTAGTTCACCAGGGACACATAGTAAAAGATGGCAAAGAGCTGACTGTCTGCGATCAGAACAAACGTCTAAGAGTTTCTGTAGGGGCCATCCCTCTCCGATTCAGACTACAGACTGTTCTTTGTATCACTGGGTCCCACATCTGCACGTTCAACCAATCTTGGATCAAAAACACTTGGAAAAAAATTGTATCTGCAGAAACTCTATCAAATTTATTTTTGCTGTTAGTCCCCAAACAACACAGAACTACAATGATATATGTAGCATTTGCATAATACTAGATCTTATGAGTAAAGACAATGTAGTATAGTGAAGTATGGGTATAAGTTACTTGAAAACACTATATCATTTTATATAAAGGACTTGAGAATCCACAGATGTTGTCTGAGGTCTCTGGATACTGAGGGAACAATGCACAGAGTAACTTATGGTTTGGGGTATTCTTGAAAACAATAGAGCTATTATATGGTAATAAATGAAGCTTGACAGATGATTCAGATAGCAGTTGAGACAGAGCACAGTGTAGGAGACACCACATGGCCTTGTTCAGACCACTGTCATCCAGATAGCCGGGTGGATGCCCTATGCTGTGCTCTTAGCAGAAACAGCCAGGTTTCACTCCACAGAGGGAAAAGATCTCAGTAAAACAGTGTAGCGTGGCTCTTAGCAGAACATAAACAGGCAGACAATGTTTATGTTTTCCCTTCCCAAGACAGGGCGGAAGGGAAAACAAATGCTAACCTAGGCTGCAGGAGGTAGGATGGTTAGTAAGCAATGGCTAGTGTATAAGGCTTCCTGTAGGAAACTGTAATTGTAAATGTTTCAAAATTGATTGTGCTAATGTTTTCACACCTCTATGAATATACTAAAAGCTGCGGGTGAACTGTATGGCATGTAAATTACATCTCCGTCAAAAAAAAATTTTTTCTCTCATTTTGTAGTTCAGGCTGGTCCTGAGCTCACTATGTAGCTCAGGCAAGCCTTGAACTCAGGAATCCTCTGCCTCTCAAGTGCTGGGATTACAGCATGAGCCACCATGCCCGGTATTGTATGTGGTTACCTGGGATCAAACCAATGACCTTGTGCTTGCTAGGCAGGGGCTGGTACCACTGAGCGAAATTTCCAACCCCTTAAAACATTTTTTAAAAAATATTTAAAAGAATTTTGAAGGTAGAAAATGATGGTGTACCCTAGAAAACTCCAAAACTTATTTAGGCTATCAAAAGAAAGAGATATTTTTCAGCCGAAACAAAACTTGTAAACATGCCTGGGTTTCTTCAGATAATTTGGCAAGGGACCTGTGGGAATTGGGTTTGGAGCTGAGGCCAGGCCAGTGTGGCCCTGACCCGTCGTGAAGATGTCGAGGTGGCACATCATCTGTCACATTTGTTGCTGGCTGAAATAAACACTGCATCCTCTGGGCCACGCACTGGGCAGTAGATTCTCTCCGAGTTTGTGGAGTTTGTTAGGAACTCTGCGTCCTTCTGTATTTTACCACAGACCTCACGATGATCATATGCCTGTGCGCCCCAGTCTAGAAAGGAAAGTGAAAGATCTCAGGTGAGTCTAAGTAGAAAAACCACTTCACTTCCATGTCAGTCCACGCCCATGTTTCCCCCCAAAATAAAACTTACCCAGAAAACAAAATCATACTAGAATTTGTTTTCTGTGTAGATTGTCTTTTGAAGGAAACAGAGTTGTTGAAAAAGTTCACAATTTTCAGGTGATACTAGATAATGATTACAATTTTTGAGTGTATTAACCAGGATGTTTCTTTAACTCTTGTTAAACCTGTTATCTGACTTCCACTTTCGTAAGACTCAGACAAAACAGGCTGGTGAAGTTCATTCTAATTTAAATAAGAGGTCTTTGCAGTCAATCCCTGTTGACATTTAGCCTTGACTCTGGAAAGGTGATCCTCTGTAAAGATGATATTTTGTGAGTTTCAGTTCAGCATATGTAGAACAATTAGAAGGAAGTTGGTTTTTGAACAATCCCAACAGTGGCAATCATTGAGAAGACGTTCACTTAATCTTTCAACAGCATTAACCCACTACTTACCTGGAATAGTGCTTTGTGCCTACAGACAAGAAAGAAGGGAGGGAGATAAAAAAGAGAAAGACACAAAACATTGGTTATCTTTTTTTTAGCAGATAGATAAGAGATTAAAAAGGCCATTTATTTTCAGAAGGGAAACAGTAAAGAGTGGAAGGTTCAGGGAACCACAAAAGAGGAAACCCTGGCAGAATAAACTGATAGCATGTGGTAAAGACTTATCTGGGCCTGGAAATCACTTTTTTCAAAGTCACTTGGAATTAGAAGAAAGAAATGTTAAATTTTGCTTGGCCACCCAAGTCTTGTGTTTTATACATCAGCATACACTTCATTGAAAAAGATGGGAGACATTTTTACCAGGTATGTGGCAGTATTTCTTTGCAATACAAATGTACAGAAGCAAAATTCCTGTCTGTAAGCAAGCTTTGAATGAGTGGAAAGTTAATAAGCAAATAACTATTTATATAGACATGTATGTTTATATGTTGGGATTGATAGGTAATTCCTTAATGTGAAATGTATTACATACAATCAATAATAATACCAATAATTTATTTTAGAGAATATTTCTTACAAAATCAGGTGCTCATTTACAATTCTAAATAAAAATTATTTGAATACATGAAAAGCCCCTAAAACATAGAAATGAAAGACCAATAGCCCTATAGAAATTGAGTTAGAAATACCTATAATTCTAAAATAACTTGAAACTATAGTGAAATTTAAAATGAATTTCCTATAATGTTTAAATGAGATGTAGAATATAAAAAGAAAGTAGACAGAGAAAAACCTCTGTTTAAAAAACAAGAGCTGGGCATGGTAGCTCACAGCTGTAATCCCAGTACTCAGGAGGCAGAGGCAGGAAGATTGCTGAGTTCTAAGCTTGCCTAGGCTAGATAGTGAGCTCAGGGTCAGCCTGAACTACAAAGTGAGACTCTGTCTCAAAAAAAAAAAAAAACCAAAAAATCAAAACAACAACAACAAAACATGTGAGCCATGTGAAAAGGTGTATCTCATTCACAATAAAAAATGTACAGATTAATAGCATGACTGACATTCCATTTCTCATTTATTAGCTTGAAAGTTTCCATCAATTTGATTAAGTACCAAGTTCAAGAAATTAGGGTAAACATGCAGTATCATTTATAACTTGCAAGAATGAAGGGAGGGACATTAGCAATATCTAGCATTGTCACACATAAATATATCTTCCAACCAAGTGGAATCAAGCAAAACAATATATCAAAGACCTGTACTCAAAAAGATTTGATTATCACTATTTCAAAAGCAAAATGCTAGAAGGAAAAATCTATTTTTAGGACACTAGTGAGGAAAATATGGTAGCCCTCAAATAAGGAAGTACCATGCAGCTATGAGAAGAAATGAAAAATGTTACTATAGTACAGCAGTGGAGCTCTGCCATGATATTAAGTGTCCCAAATGCACACATGTATGCATCCAAGAGTGTCCACACACACACACACACACACACACATTACAGCTTTAGAATTTGACTAGAAAGAACAGAAATGCAGATGAACACAGAAAAAAAAGTTCATGCCGGGTGTGGTGGCTCACGCCTGTAATCCCAGCACTCGGGAGGCAGAGACAGGAGGATTGCTGAGTTCAAGGCTTGCTTGGGCTCCATAGTGAGCTCAGAGCCAGCCTGAACTACAAAGCGAGACCCTATCTCAAAAAAAAAAAAAAAAATCATAGAATCCGAAACAGTTCGTAAAGTAGATGCATAATTAGTTAGCAGTGTTTAAATTAGCACGAAGGACAGGAACAACAAATAATACTGAACCACAAAATTAAGTTTAATCATAATACCTAGCCAGCTAAATAATTCTATATTTACACTCACATAGATATATTAATGTACTAATTGTTTAATGCAATATGATATAATCAAAACAGGAAGAAAAGATGTAATATAAGGAGGGCAAGTCCTCAATATATGATGTCTAAAACTAATAGTAGCATGTATCATGGAAATGTGGAAGCAGCTATTCAAAGTTTTCATCCCTTTTAAACTGGGATAAGTTATGAGAGCATCCCAATACCAGTTGAATTTATTTTAAAAATCAAGTGAAATTATTGCATACATCTAACAAATGGAAATTTAAAAAAATAGAAACACATAGAAACAAAAAATTTTGAAGACACTAAAAATGGAAATATTTTGGTGTCTATATGGTCCCAGACCATGAGGGAGACCCCAGGTCTCCCTGTCTATGAGACAAACTCCAAGTGGGGTTTCTGTGTCACTCTGAAGCCATTGTTCTTCTGGAATTCTTTTGGTAAGTTTGACCTCTTGTTGATAGCTCCTAAATTGCTCACTTTAGAAGATGAAGAACTACAATCGTATAATATTTTTAAAAGTGAAAGTTGAATATAAAGAAAGTACTTTTATAGCTATACTTAAATTTCATTAGTAAGTTAGAGTAAAAGACAGCAAAGATATCAGCAGTTTTGCATCTATGTCTATTCTAGCTATCATGACTGTTCAGGCACCTTCCATTCATTATTTGATTTCTCCTATCAGTTTTGGGCAAACATTCAGAGACACAGGGATACACACTCTAGTACAAAAATGGGGCATTGGCTGGAGATTTAGGTCAGTGGTTCCAGTGCCTGCGTAGCAAGTGCAAGTTCCCTGGTTCGATCCCCTTTAACCACATACAACAAAACCGGGTGTGGTGACTCATGCCCACCAGCAATCAGTACCACATACCACAAATGCGGGGCATGGTGGCTCACACCTGTAATCCCAGCATTCAGGAAGCAGAGGCAGGAGGATTGCTGAGTTTGAGGCTTGCCTAGGGTACATAGTGAGCTCAGGGCCAGCCTGAACTACAAAGTGAAACCCTGTCTCCAAAAATCAAGGGGGTGGACATTCATCCCATTCTCTAAGAGAAAGTAAAAAAAATTGTCGACATTAAAACAATAATCTGTGTCACAGATATTTCAAAATGCCGATTTGAGTTAGCTGTAAGACAGAGACACTGGCTGGTGTGCTCCTTTGGTCTGGGTATTGTACCTTGGTATTGCCATAGCCCTGTTTGGGCTCAGAATATGGTACCCCCAAGATAACACACTACTGTGGAGTGCTCAGTATTTTCAATGGAAGGATATAGCCTTCAGAAACAAGAAGTTATTTCTGGTGTTTATCTGCCCTTCTTTCTCCTTCGCACAAATTTCCCTCCAAGCAGGTCACAAAACTTAGAAGTCCTCTCATTGAAAGAAAGTCAGAATCGATAATCTTCACTCAGAATTTCCCCTCCTCTTCCGGAGTCCCTCATATGGCAAGCTGCTGGTGTATACCTCTGGGAGGGAATGCCTCAGAAAGAGAAAAGCGAGGCCTTGCTGAGCTCCCCCTCAGTTTCCTACCATTACATCACAGTGTTTCCTCCACTCAGCCTACCCAGCTCTGTGAGGGAAGCAACATGAAAGTTCACAGTTTTCCTCAGGTCTTTTGCTCTCCATTTCTGATGGCACCGTGTCATATAAAATTGTGTCCAACAAACTTGTTACACTTTCCTATTTCTTAATCTGTCTTTTGTTATTAGAATGACTCGTGTAACTTCATATAACTCATATATTTCTGTGTTTTCTTTCCCCATTTTAACTGTTTTCTTGGGGTAGAGCTTTGATGTCATAAAATCCACTCATTTAAATCATACAATTCTGTAGTTTCAGATTCCTTTGTCCCTGTTTTATTTTGAGGACTCCCAGGATCAAAAATGCGACTCTGGAAATCATGACTATGATAAAGGGTCCCTTTCCCGAGTCATCCCAATTTCTTTTCTCTCAAGAAAAAGAAGGAGCCAGGCGTGGTGGCTCACACCTGTAATCCCAGCACTCGGGAGGCAGAGACAGGAGGATTGCTGAACTCGAAGCTTGCTTGGGCTCCATAGTGAGCTCAGAGCCAGCCTGAACTACAAAGCAAGACACTGTCTCAAAAAAAAAAAAAAAAAAAAAAAAAAAAAAAAAAAAAAAAAAAAAAAAAAAACAAGAAAAAGAAGGCGTTTTTCCAGAGTACATGGAAATCACAGTGACACACTTCGTTATGTAAACAGATTTCCCCTGTGCTGGCCTGCGCCATGGTTGAGCATCTGTTAATTATAGCACAGGTCATCACTACGAAGATCAATTTGCATTCTGTATGTGTTGTCCTTAATTTGTTCCTGAGAACCCGATAAGATGAAGTGCTAGAGGATTTAATTATCAGCAGCCAGTCCCTTGCTTGCCCCTGTGGGGTTAGAGTCTAGGACTCTACTTTCCTCACAGCATAGCCCAGGCCCCAGGGGGAGCTCTCCAGGATCCTCTCAGCATGGGCCAGGACTTGATTCTCTTCCTGAGCCTCTGACAGACATTGTGCTCAATATACAGACGGTCCCTCACTCACAGTGATTTGGCTTCAAGGTTTTTTCACTTCTTGATGGTGCACAATCCCAAACACATTCTGCAGAAGTTCGACTTTGAATTTTGATTCTTTTCCCAGGCTGCTGAGTGGTACACACTATAGTGCCGGACAGAGGCAACGAGCTTCAGCTCCAGTCAGCCACTGATACTCTACCTTTCACTGTGTGGTTAAGCTATGATATTTGCTAGGCTGCATGTCATAAATACTGTTTGTTCATATATATTTAGTTAGATTTTCAACTCACAGTGGCTTTATCAGGATGTGACTTCATGATAGGTTGAGGAGAATCTACAATGAGAAATAAAATGAAGCAATCTGGTGACCTCCTTCTGATGACTTATCTCACAGCGGCCACAGGAGTATGGTGCCTTACAAGCCTCCTCAGACACAGGAAGTGGTCACCAGGGTGATGGTTCCTAGCAAGACAATTGGTGCCAAGCTGGTGGCGACTGAGGCAATGCTATGGTAGAAATGATGGTTGCAGAGGTTAGAGAGGGAGCTTTGGGGAGAAAAGGGACCAGACTTGCCACCAAGGGTATCAAATTGAACAGCACTTCTACTGGGGATAATCATCCTTGATTTGAAGAGATTCCAGGCTTACATTTTGCTGGAGATCAAGTAACAGAAGCTCAATTTCAGAATCCTGAATCCAGTGTCTACTTTGCATTACTATCAGGCTGCAGGTGGCAGGCAGATTCCTGCTTTCCATATACATTAGTAGGTTTTCATTCCATTCTGCTGTTGTTGTTTTCAAAAATGTTTATTTGAGGAGCACATATCTCAAACACTTTCTTCATCTCGACTAAAAATACAGTTGGTGATGAAAAAATAAAACAGTATATATGGAAAAACGTGTCCTGCCTGGTACAGTAACAATTTGTCAGCATTTTACCTTTCAGTTCCCTTAGAGGGTGAGCCACACCACGTGCCTTAGAGCTCCGTTACAAGCATGTCCTCAAACACGTTATTCTCACACGAGAAGTTAAAATCAACCCACCACACTGTGTACACTGTGGTCTCATTCCTCCCAGCACACGATACGGTAAACTTGGTAGCACATAAAATCTCAGTTACTATGAGACTTATTGTAATAATCATTTTCTGACAATAATGAAAACTCTTTTTTCTAAAACAACTCTGCACGTTATCCTGAGGAGGGGCATGGGAAATGAGTCCCAAGATTAAGCTATCTTTGGTTCCCGGACATCTATAATTCCTTTTCTGACAAGTTCATTTATAACATACAATACAGATTGATAAGCTATCAGTCACGTGAACATCTGAAGGAAAGGAAACTTTTATAACAAGATTTCAAAGCATATTCAAAGCCATATTTTGGTCCTATTACCTGAATGTTATGTCAAGAACATCTGATCTTTAGGAGACAGAGAGCCAATAAACCCATTTTTCCAACAAATAAAATTAAATAAAATGTTATTACACTCAACAGACAATATTTAGATTAAGCAGGGTGTATAAAATAAACTATATTTTTCAAAAGCTAAATCAGCTGTCCTTTTATTATGTAGACGAATTGTATCAAACTGTTTCTCTGTCCAAAAACCTTCTGAAGCACTTGTCTAAGTAATAGTGACATGAATATCACAACTAGCAACCCTGATGTGTAAAAGAGATATTAGTTTCATAAAATGTGTCTGCTGTTTTCCTTGTATAAAAAATGAACAATATCCAGACACTTTTGGTAGCAAGAATATTTTAAAATATGGTTACCATGTTCAACAACTTCTGAATTGGATAAAAATATGATCATTTTAGCATAAATTAGATTTATTCTTAGTTTCATCATTATTTCATTTCAATCCCTAATCTATGTCTGTGACTGTATTATTTTTTGTTGACTGCAGTAGAATCAGTGTGGTTCTCCCATCCCCCCCGCACCCGTGTATAAGAGGTTTTGAAGTCACACTAAAGAGAAAAATATATTTCTACCCATGGACTTTAGATTGAGTCTTATAACTTGCAGTAGAGTTTCAGTGGCTGCCACAGGGCATGAAAGGTGCTAACATTCTCAGTTTCCTCCCTTCCACCTTTGCTATTTCCATGAGAAGATGACCTATGTATGCATATCGATGAAACTTTAATTAAGTCCTTCTTTCAATCCTACTGCGCTAATTGGGTAAGTTTTTCCTTCAGATTCTTTCACTGCTTCATAAAAACATAATACTTCATCTCTATTGAACAAAATGTGCACTGTTATTATAAGACATTCCTTGACTCCTTAAAATATCCTTATGATTTGTTTAGGAAATATAGACTTGATTTATGTTTTTTTTTAAAGCATCACTTTGCTTTCAAAAATGCAAGTGGTACATTAAAAACTAACTAAAACTAAGCTCATGCCCCACTGAGTTAACCTTGACTATTTGCAATTATCCCTTCATAGATTATTTACAATGCTAAATATCCCTTTCATGTTACCAGGATACAGCAATTGAGAAAGAATTTTCAATCACTTTAAACAAATTTGGAGGAGCAGTATATTTAGAAAGAAAAAGACTTTCTGCTGCTCATTTCTTGAAAGATTTTCTTCCATTAAAAGCCAGTGACTGTGTAAACATTGATTTACTGGAGGTTGTAGCTTCATGCTATAAGATGGACTGATACTACAAATACATGTGTAATATAGCTGGTGGGGATCTGTGAAATAAAAAAAATAGAAACAGGCTAATAAAGAAAGACAGCTTTGGTAAAAGGAGCGTAGAGGGTGGTTTAAGAGGTGTTTCTGGTTAAGGGATAATTTAAATACAGTCTAGAAGGAAGGGAAGGAACCAGGCCTGGGTATGTGAAGGAAAAAAAATCTCAGATTGTAAGGATCACGACTGCAAAGGCACCAAGAGTTGTGAATGTTTGGGGAGAGCGAGGCAGTCAGTGAGGCTAAGGCAGGGACAGAAGCAGACCGTGGAGAGCCCTTCATGTAGGGTCCGGTAGACACTGAGAGTTCACGGAGTTAGAAGAGAACCTGGAGATGAGTCAGATACAGTTACTTAGGACAGATTACAGTAAGTTACCAGAAGGAAACCTGGCCATCACATATTTGAGCACTCTTGGATACATAATCAGTGCTTCAGAAATAAGCAGATATCTCTATTGAGTATAAAGTGAGAAAAGAAAATCCAGCAGCACAAATGTAACTTTATTAATAAAAACTGGTATATTGTATCCTAAAGATTGAAAGAAAATAATGAACAAAACTTTTGATTCAGAGAAATCACTGTACTGTCTACCAATTATTTTTTCACAAATTAAACACAGAAATATAAAAAAGTTGTGCCCCCCAAAATATTATTATGAAAAGAAAACTGTTAACAATTTTTGGTCTATAAATTACTTCACGTTAGGCAAGCTTACATAAAGTTGAATAAGAAAGCTAGCTTCAGTGGCCTGCATGATACTACAATAAGACTTATGCTAGAACTCAGAACAATCTACATATTCAGACTTTTCGGAACCAGTGTAACATGTGTGGTGCTAGAAAGGATGAAACAATGACATACATATTTATTTATGAAACTCAAGAGATACCTTACATAATAACAGATATATATTAAACACTGTTGTTCAAGCAAGACTGGCAAAAAAACTCCTGGAACATTGCTATGATTTTTTTTTTTTGTTTTGTTTTGTTTGAGATAGGGTCTCGCTTTGTAGTTCAGGCTGGCCCTGAGCTCACTATGTAACCCAGGCAAGCCTCGAACTCAGCAATCCTCCTGTCTCTGCCTCCTGAGTGTTAGGATTACAGGCGTGAGCCAACACGCCTGGCAACATTGCTATGATTTTTTATGAAAAGCATAAAAATAAGTTACAAATTGATTCAGTAACAGAATAATATGCCACAATATTCTTTGTTACTGTCAGTGCTATTAATTATTTAGTCTTTAAAGAATCAACTTCATATATAAGTGTAGAAAGCATTAATTTGTATTCTCCAAAGATGGTCTGAAAGTGGAAAGATTAGAGCAAATATTTGATTTGGCTTTTCTCTCTGCAGAACAGCAATATTAAAAATCCATCTTCCGGGCCGGAGGGTTAGCTCAGTGGTTCTGGTGCCTGCCTCTCAAGTGCAAGGTCCTGAGTTCGATCCCAGTAACCACATACAATGCTGAGTCTCCACGCCCGGCAACAATCAATACTGCATACCACAGTGCCAGGCATGGTGGCTCACGCCTGTAATCCCAGCACTCGGGAGGCAAAGGCAGGAGGATTGCTGAGTTCCACGCTTGCCTGGGCTACATAGTGAGCTGAGGGCCAGCCTGAACTACAAAGCAAGACACTGTCTCAAAAAAAAAAAAAATCTATCTTCCAAAAACAAAGATGCATCCTGAAAATTTAACTCCTGGGCTTATAAATTTTAAGAAGAATGTGTATTCAGAGTAATTTTTTAAGTAAAAATGAAAACACATGCTGGTTCCATCTGGTCACATTTAATACTTGGGTATATGGTCACTGGAATCTCTAAGATTTTTACTTGTAAGAAGGCTGAATAATATAGTCTTCAATCATGGAAAAATAGCTAGTATTCAAGTTATAGAGTGCAGGTAATATTTTTGAACACTTTGACTCCACACAGGACAAGATGATCCTTTATAACTAGAAAAAGATCGTACTATGAATGTGGTTGCATGGAAAGGCAATACCAAAGCCTCCATGGCCTGCCCAAGAGAGTTGACTTACTCAGAGATGCTATTGGAACATAATTAGCTCCCTTCTTCAGGCTACCTGTTTGAGGGGTTGGCTATTCCTGTGTGGAACCCAGGTCCTGGCACTGCTAGCTCCCTTTGTCCTTGATAAATCTCAGGAAAACTGGAGGAAGTGGTGAACTGGAAGAGTCAATTTGTTCTTACCCCACTCCTCAACTTCCTGTGCACCTGCAATGCACATTTCATTGTGTAAAATGAGGTAAAAGGGAACTAGGATTCACTGAAAAGGACCTGTACCTTCCAGTCAGTCATAATGAACATAAGGTTTTGTGTGCATAGAGAGATACCAGTATAAAGATCTGTGTGTACCCAGACAAGTAGGAAATAAATTCACAAAACAAAATCTATTCATAGTCTTCAGATAAACAAAAATTTTTCCTAAACAATTTTGTCAACATTTCCCAGAGATCATAGTCTAACAACAATGAAATTCTTTGCATATCTTTTCTGAATGTTCCCTTTACATTTTGCTTGGGGAAAATTTGGTGATCTCCTAGATCTTTCTTTCCTGGAAATCCTGTCAACTGCCCTAGTTCTGTTTTTGGATTTTTTTGTTTTTTTTTGTTCCTACCATCCTCCCATTTTTGGATCTGATGGTAAGAAATACTTCTTCCCGGTCATTGCTATTTTGAAATGCCTGCTCTTCCTTACTTTCTAAAAAGGCTTATTTTTGAAGCTTTTCATATCATAAAGTTTGCCATTAATCTTTGTTACACATATCCACAAATACATGGTTCTTCCTGCCATTTGCTAGAAGTTTCTTTTAGCACATGACTGTCATTATATCATAACGGTCAGAACTCTTGGTGATTTTACTATCTACATGAACTGTCTTTTGAAAATCACAGCTGCTTCAGTTCCTTGAAATCCCTGCTCTAAGCATCCAGCCTAAAGCTTAATAGTCCTCCAAATTACAGCCCTTCCAGGATCTCACGTGCATTTTACTTCTTGCCATCCTGTCTGTACAGATCACTCTAGGACTCAAAGTTCAATAATTTTTTGTCTATTGGGATTTTCCACTTTTGACTCCTGTAAATCACCTCTTTATTGCTTTCAACTTATATCCCTTAATCTCTGATTATAAACTTCCTATCACACACCCTCTCTCATCTTCTTGCTCTTTCATGCTTAGAAATGTTTGCGGAAGGGAGACTGAAAGGGAAAATGGGGGGGGGGGAGAAGAAGCAAGATATATATATCATGCATAGGTACAAATTCCTTATGATGAATGTTATCATGTATATCTAAAATATGCCAATAAATTATTTTGCATTAGTGTGCTACACATGTTACAGTTGACAAATCAGTGTTGCTATATTAACCAAGGTCTGTAACTTACATTGGGATTCATTGTTCATACGATACAGTTGTATGAGTTTTGACAAAGGTATATCACGGTCCAACATAACAATGTAATACAGAGTAGTTTCACTGCTCCTAAAGACCTCTGTGTCTCATCTACTCATTCTTTATTCTTATTCCAACTAACCTCTGGTACTCACTAGCATTTTTTACTGTTTCTAAATTTTTGCTTTTTTTAGCATGTCATTTAGTTGGAATTACAGTTTCAATTTGTCACAGTTTCATATCTCTAAGTGATATGCATTTAAAACATCTCTGTCATTTCATGGATTGATAGCTTGTTTCTTTCCATCATTATGTAATATGCTATTGTACTGACACACAATAGTTTGTTTATACAGTCATTTACTCAGTGGTTAAATGCATCTTTACATGTTGGGATAATTATAAAGCTGCAAAAGATATTTATGTGTAGGTTTTGTGTGAAAATATAATTTAAAATCTTTAGGTAAATACCTCAAAATACAACTACTAGATCATATAGTAAGACTATGTTTAGCTTTAAAAGATGTCACAAAAATGTCTTCTAAAGTAATGGTATCATTTTATGCTGCTATGCAGGTGTGAAGATTTCTCTTCCACCAAATATTCTGTCTTTGGTGCTGTCATTGTTTAGATTTTATTTATTTATTTATTTATTTATTTATTTATTTATTTATTTATTTATTTATATTTTGGCAGTACTGGGGATTGAACTCGGGCTCTTGTGCATCCAAGGTTGGTGTCATACCACTTGAGCTAAATCCCCAGCCCCAGTTTAGATTTTTATTATAAAAGTATGTAGTACTATCTTACTGTTCTTTTGATTTGAAGTGCCCTAATGAGATATGAAGAGAGGCATCCTCTCATAATTTATTTGCTATCTGTGCATCTTCTTTGATGAGGTGTCTACTTAGACCCTTTGTTCATTTAAATTACATTGTTTTTGATGAGTTTTAATGGTTATACGTTTTTTGAAACAAGCCTTAATTTTATTAACTTGATGCTTCATCTATGGGATGCTGTGAGGTCTTGGCTGAGCCTATCACCCTGTTTGCTGAGGCCACTAAGTTATTAAAAGTCAAATCTCTGAGTGAAACAAATCTGAAAAAATAATCAGAACAACTTCAGATTCATATTCAGCTTCAGTTTTTTGTTGCACTAGGAGATCAGCTATAAAATTTAAAGTGCTTTTTATTGTAGTTATTCTTATTTTAGATTTTGTTGTATTTTAAAAGTTTAATCCCTCATTTTGCTAAAAAATGATAAGGTCATAGAGAGTATTAACAGCATCCTTTCAATTTATTTTTCACAAAGTCAGTAGCCTATACAAATATATGCAGATTTTCTCTAAGTAGAAAATAATTGGGTTTATTCAACATTGTATGTGGTTCTTGTTAATTTCTCCTGTGTGGTTTATAAGTCTGATTTCTCTGTGTACCTTTATAATCCATACACAGAGGATACATTCAGTAAAAGTCAACTGAATTTTTTAAAACTCTACTATTAAATGCTGAAATACATAATGTTGTGACTTACCCTTGATATTGCTAAGCCTAATAAACCCTTTTGACAAGATTCACTTGTAAGCCAAGAGATTGGATTTTTACCAGTAACTAAAAAATACAGTTTTAAATTCAGCTGAGCATTTCTATTAGGGGAAGAGCTCTAGAGATCCAGGAATAATGTTATATATTAATTGTCTGGGAAGAGTTAACATACAACTACCATACAGGTGTTTCCTGTTAAGATTCCAAGTTCCCACACAAGAACTTAGAGGCCAGCAGAGAACAAAACTTAGAGTGCTTAATTGCACTTGCCCAGTGTGCTGTATAGTCTTTGACCAAAAATAACATGTTGAAAAACTGTTAGAGTTGAGACGCAAACCAGGAGCAGTCAGGAAATTCAAAATTAAATCTGATCTCCACCCTTCACTTGCCTTATTGTGCCCAAGCTGCACCAAGGTCAGAAATTAATTGGAGACACTGCAAAAAATACACAGCCTGCAATATTTCAGCTCAGTGGGGTCAGGAAGAAAACTTAGTTAAAACCTTATTAGAGCAGTTTACAAGAGCACATTACTGTGCATATGAAATTAGAGTCTTGCCTTGATGGATGTGTCACCTATCCAAGGTAATTTGTTGAGAATAATTTAAAAATGTGACTGAAAAAAATTTAGCTTCTGCTTTACGGTAGTTTTGTCATTTGTCTCTAATAAATTTGACATTGCAAATGCCTAGAATAAAATAAGACACATTTCAATCATTCCATTTTAACATTATATTTGGGTATCTTTGAATTAAAGAGGACTTTAAAATTGACAATAAAGTTTGTAGGCATTTTCCTTTTATGGAACTACAATTATAAAATAAAATCTCTATGACATTACCATGAAAAGCCGTGGCATATTGCAGTACATTCCATATTGCAGCAAATCTGTCAGTTTTGCTTAAAAATGAAAAGAGCTACACTCATTGAGATTATAGGTGGCTACCTGTTTGCTGAAATATGTTCAGGAAAGTTCTCTGCACTGACAAGTATTCTTTAGGTATATTTGTGCTTTTCTTTTTTAAGTCTGTACAATTCCTGACCAAAATAATCAATTTGTATCAACTTTATTTGAGACACTTAACTTTAAAGTGAATTAAGTTATAGTCCATACAGGAAATAGTATGTCCTTTCTCAAGAAATATAAAGAAAAAGAATAGAAAGGAAACAGCTGTAGAAAATCAGATCACACCAGGAATTTTATTTGATTCCATATTTAATCATCTGTAGAATACTAATTGGAGAATATGATTTAATTTATACTAAAGATCCCAATCATATTTAGTAAGGTTGGAAACAAAGACAAATATCATTAACTCAAAGTACTTCCTGAATTTTAGCTTATTTTTCTTTTCACTCTAAAACTTAAACTAAAATAAATTGTAATATAAACTATTTTTACTTATTCAAAGTAAACAGTATTTCAGAAATCAATTTATATAGTTTTAAAAATATATTAGTTGATATTCATATTAATAGTGTGACTTTAAAAATGAGAATAAATATAGTATGTTCTAATTTGCTACTATTTGTGGATATGTGACAACTTATGTTTTTTGGTATAGAAAAAAATTAAGCAGAAAAGTACCATAAATTAAACATTCATTTAAAAATAAGATTAAGAACATGGGTTTAGCCCTATAAAATTTTAAAACTAAGCCTAAACTTGTCTTGAAGTAGAATCTATTGCTTATTTAATTTTTAATGCTATACACAGAAATTGATGTTCAGTGTCGCCTTACTTATCCTTTTCATAAGACATCTGGCAAGGACTTGCCATGAGATTGTACTGTGTTGCTAGGCACATGAGTTCAATTTTCAGATATTTCAGTTCTTCTAATGTCTTTTCATTTCTCTGATATCCTCATTAAATTTTTGTCTACTGCTTCCAGTGCTTCCAAATAGCAGGCAAACACGTAATGATAAACGCTCTATGTAAATGCCATGTTCTCTCACTACTAGGGAATTACATCAGAACAATTCTGTATTCACCATTGTCAGGCACAAAGGAATAACGAAAGCCCACCCCAATGTGACCTGCTGCACAAAACACCTTTTGTTACCAACTGAAGTGCACTTCTGAATCCTCAAAACACCCATTGACAGATTTTCTTTTTCCCACATGCATAATTTATAAGTCATCTAATTAATTTTTCATAAGTTAAACAACTGCTAATATTAGTTTCTACCCTTCATGTATGGACAAATTAATTTTCCATCAAATGCACTTACAATGATTTCTTTCTTCTTTTCACTGCTATACAGAGCAGATTTCAACATATATAATCTTAAACTGAGAAGTACTTTTAGGATTAAAAGTCTCCACTCTAACAAAACCTTCCATGCTCTGAGCAGTCTCGGCAGAGTCTTGCTTCAGGGAAAATTCTACACCACGTGATAATGTCACTGACCTTCCTCCCTCTGTCCTTGTTACACAGAGCTCTGAGACCCCCATGTATAGAGTGTTTGACAGTAACTGATAGTTTTAAGTTTTTCATTGCTGTCATGCATTAAACTGTGCTGTTAGTACATGCAGGCTTAGTACAGAATGAAACTTAAATAAGCAGGAAAAAACGTGCCCTTCATCTGTGAGATACATTAAAATCCACAAATCCTAAATTATAAGTAACTTTTAAACTCTTCATACATAACAAGAATGTGGAATTATCGTATACAACAAATAGAACTGTTTATAATTCAAACATGGACAGTTTCCCTGATTCCAGGATTGAAGCAGGGAAATTAGATCTAAGACCACATCAGGAGACATGAAATACTTTTTACCTACACATCACAGATAGAATGAAAATCATCAGATTGGGTGTAGACAAAAGGGGTAATGCGTAAACAGGGCCTGGTCTCAAGAGTTAAATAGAAACCCTCTCGTCTTGAAGTGTGTGACTAGAAAATACCAGCAAACTTCAACTTCCTACCTCTTCTCTCTAAATTCATTCAATTCAGTTAAAGTCAAACCATGTTAAGAAACTAATCTTTCAGATGGCCAAATGAGTTGTGAAATAAACCCAAAATAAAATGAAATAATAATAAAATAATATTATTAATTCTTATATAATAAAATATACTTTTTAAAAATATGAATTTTTAAGCTATTACAAGTCACTTTTTTTTTTTGAGACATGGTCTCATTTTGTAGCTCAGGCTGGCCCTGAGCTCACTATGTAGCACAAACAAGCCTCGAACTCAGCAGTCCTCTGGTCTCTGCCTCCTGAGTGCTGGGATTACAGGCGTGAGCCACCACACCGGTTTATAAGTCACTTTTTCTGATTCTTAAGCCTCTTTCACAAAAATTTATAACTTCAAATTTTCAAAATAATTGGATTTTGTGAAGTGGTATACAGCACAGAAGTCATCTTTAATAAACAAAAAATATTTCACTATAGAGGAATTTTGATTAGATAGGTGAATATTGTAGGCAAAGTTTCAGATTATGTTACAATTTATGTATATATTTTATATGCTTTGTGCGTACATGCACGCACAGTGTAAAATAGTGAAGACTGCTTGACTTTTTGCAATACTCCCACGTAGCTGTTCTGGTGGTCCTACCACTTTCCATGCGGTGACTTGGGAATTCATACTCTCCTGTGGTGGGCCTATGGTCTACTAGAGGCCTAGGGGTTCTCTGCGCTCATGGGCGGCAGATGAAGCGAAGAAACCAGAGAAGGTCAAGGGTCTACAGCTGAGAACGCGTCACGTGGCTATACCTGATTATACTTGGTTACAAGTGGTGCTAGGGAATATGGTCCATGGTGAGGTAGCTGCCTCTTAATGACACATTTGGATGAATAAGCGCGAATATAGCTGCTACCTCTACTAGAGCCAGAAAAAGAGAGAGACAGGCACTAGGAGGGCAGAAAAAGAGAGACACAGAGAGAGAGAGAAACAGAGATAGTGGCATATGTATTCTCTTTAATGGATGAAGTCTTTGTCTCTTCTTGACAGTGAAATGATAGTGCTTCCCCTTAATAGATACCCTTCAGTCAAATGAACAACTTACCAAATTCTAACACAGTAGAGACAATAGTGGCTGAATATCTTCTGCCAGGTTTGCTCATTTGGATCCACCACTCAGTAAAAGTTCTTCTTTTAGAAGCAGGTATTTCTGACGAAAGTTACGGTGTACCATTTTTAACAAAGTTCACAGCCCTGCACTCGTACTTATAAAAATAATTTTAAAGTTCACATATTTATTAACTGAAAATATATTGCACATAAGACCATTATCATAACTCAGGTGTACCACAGGTTAAACACTAAGTAAGATCTGAGGAGGTTTATCTGATCTTCTGTTTCATATTTGCACATCGGAAAGATAGTACCAAGCTATCATATCTACATTACACTGCATTTATTTTGTGCAGATGTAGATTTGGAATATTTTTCTATAATAATGGACTTGAGCAAACGTTAGATATCGTTCATCATACAACACCCCAGTGTAAAACATTAATGGATTCTATACAGATAAGGAAGGAGAGTGAATTTAAGTACTACAGTTAGTCATGTGGCTTTCCAGTGTATGTTGTTTCACTACAGGGGAAGAAAGTAAGAAGGAAATAAGGCTATAGCTACTGCTTTCTAAGCAGAAAGAAGTTTAAGTTCAAGACAGTTCCCGGTTCTGCCTCTTTTCCTTACATAGATGATGGACAGGTCCTTCCCAGGCCTCTCCCTGAAATCAAAATTCCTGCAAATCTGCCCTTGCATAATGGGTAACCTACCACAATGTCAAGCATATTATAAGAGTAGTAGTTCAATAAAAGTGGTCACCAAATTGCCACAAATTTCCAATCACTGTCACACAGTTCTGGAGGTCAGAAGTCCAGGTAGGCCCAGCTGGATTCTCTGCTTAGAGACTCCCAAGACCAAAATCAAAGTATTGGGCAGCTCAACCTACTATCTGACTCTTCCACCCTCCGCTGAGCCAAAGCATTGGCAGCCTTCAGTCCCTGTCCTCCTTTGTCCCCAAGCTCTTCATCTGAATCCTTATCCCCTGCCTCAGTGCCTCCATCTTCAACCCAGCAGCACTATATCAAATCTTATTCACACTAAGACTCTCTCTGACTTCCTCTCTGCCAGAAGAGGAAATTCTCTGCTTTTAAAGGGCTCCTACAATGAGGTTAGGCTCACCCAGTGATCTCCCTACTCTAAACTGGACAAATTAATAATCTACAAAATCCTTTTTGCCACATAACAATCACAGGATAACTCCAGGTAACAAAGCCCATGTGAGTCATTTCAGATTTCTGCTTAATCATTGGCAGGTGTGACACTAAACAAATATTATGCAAATAAAGAAATGATACAGTGTTATCTAACACACTGGATAGATCATTGTATATACCACTAGATCATTCAATGAGGTCTCTTTATTCGTATTACTTATTAAATGTGTTAACAAGTAAATCTCCTAGTTTATTTCCTGGGTTTGTGTTTAACTTGTTTTGTCCCTAATTGCCATATTATTCAAATAATCATAAATTAATTTATTTAGGGACTAAGCTTCTATTCCAGTTGCGCATTCATAAGAGTCTTGTTTCAGTGAGTATGTGACTGGGAAGAAAACACAAGAGTTTGTCCCTTACCTTATAGTATGTGATGTTGCAAATTAAACTTCAAATCTCTGTTTATTCTGTAAAATGAGGGTCCTATAGATTGGGGATGTCAAATGAAACTTTCTTACTTGTCTACCAAATGATAGCTCAATCATTTGGTCCCTCCGCCAGTTTGTGAGTTCATCTCAATCAATCATTATTATTTTTTTTTTTTGAGACAGGGTCTCGCTTTGTAGTTCAGGCTGGCTCTGAACTCACTATGTAGCCCAGGAAAGTCTCGAACTCAGCAATTCTCCTGCCTCTGTCTCCCGAGTGCTGGGATTACAGGCATGAGCCACCACGACTGGCACTGTGGTATGTGGTATTGATGGCTGGTGGGTGTGAGTCTCCAAGCCCAGCATTGTATGTGGTTACTGGGGATCGAACTCAGGACCTTGCACTTGTGAGGCAGGCGCTGGAACCACTAAGCTAAATCTCTGGCCCTCATCTCAGTCATTCTTGACATCGTAGCCATATTATCTGAAAAAAGAGTAGATCATGTTATTCTGGTGCCTGAAAACCTTCAACAGCTTCCTGTTGCCTCTTAAAATATTCTGCGAGGCCCCGTGTGATCTGGTTTCTTTTCCCGCCTCCAGCCTGTTCATGGGATTCCTTCCAACACTTCACTGCTCTCAGGGCCATCTGGACAGATCCAGATCACACATTCTCTCCACTTCCTGCAGCTCTTTCTGAGCACACTTCATGTCGCAGAACTTCCTCAGACCAAGTCAGGGCTCATAGCTTTCTAGGACCCCTTTCCATTGCTAGCAGAACCTATCACATTTTAAGTTACCTGTATATTCACATTTATTTAAGTTTTATACACTACACAGATAATATCTACCTCACCCTTACTCTGAGAACTAGCAAGGACAATGATTGATTGTGCTCACCATTGTACATTGGTAATTATCCCAGTAACTGGACATTGAAGCTTTAATATTAATGCAATAAAAGAATGGAGAAAAGAGTGCATGAATCCCTGTACAACAACCTGACAAGACTTCAGTAAAAGGCACTTTTTAGAATGGAAACAGAGGCTGTCCTTTCAGCATACTGCAGGAGGCCCGACCTCTGAAACTGTCATGTCTCAGATCCCCGTGACACACGCAGAGTTGGGCTTTGCACACAGCCCTCGCCGCGACACCTCCGTTCGCGCCTCCGCCTCAGCCGACCTCTGCATCTCACCGCTTTGCTTCCTGGCTGCATACTCAGTGTTAAGCTACGTCCCCATTTCTCTGTTTTTTTCCTTGACCTGGTCACCTAGAAATGACTTTTCTCTGATTACTGTCTGGCTTTTTAGGGTTTAAAATGCTGGCCTAACTCAGGTGAGCGTGCTGTGGTCCCCCATCGTGAATGAAGTAAGGAAATGGGGGAGTAAAATAAAGCACGATATTCCTCTGTTGTGGAACAAAGCAATAATACATTGTTCCCTGATACACCTAATAGATCACAATATATACCACTAGATCATTCAGTGAGGTCCCTTTATTCATATTACTTATTAAATATGTTAACAAGTAAATCTCCTAGCTTATTTCCTGGTAAGTGTTTGTGTTTAATTTCTTTGTCTCTGTCATGCTAAATGCCCTCAGTTTCACATGAAACCAAATTTCTCAACACCATTGTTTAATCTTTGGTTTCCAGAATATTGGAACTGTTGCTCAAATTAGTGACATCTGCAAAACTTGAAAACTTTAGCATTAGAATTTCTAATAATTTCATTCATTAAAATTACCATGAGTTAGACCAGCATGTTTGCCTAAAGTTTGGAGATCTACTATGCTAAACATTTCAAATATTTGACAATGGGATTAAGGGATTTTGCAATCACAGTGAATCTCTAGAAATGTGTCTGAATTTGCACTCTATTATAAACTTAAGCATAAACTAGATGAAACATGAGAAGAATACATAAGGAATATAATCATCACTTTTAGGAGTGTACTAACTGCATATAATATACAATGATTTTATAATCCTTTAATAGCATCTGAGGATTTTGTTTGTGAATAGTTTGATTGTTTACATCCAAGTTATTCTCCTGTTTCACACAGTTTTCATTTTAATTCACCACACTTACTTAATTTTAAAATCTTAACTGAATAAAGAATAATTGATGTAATATTTTAATACTGGCTTGCATATTTATTCCACTTGGAATTTATAAAAAAGGAAAAGAAATAGATTCATTCATTTCAGAATGAACTTCATCTCTTTGATAAGAAACTGAGAAGTCAAAGTGCATGCTGGGATTTTGTGTCTTGAAAACACTCCACATTTTCATCCAGAGTCATATGAGGAGGGGCCAGACAGCTGCAGACACGTCCAGAGAAGAGGCTTCTGCAGAGGACGGATGAGGCCACTGCCTGCGGTCCAGGGAGTAACGGCTGATCTCTGACCCTGCCTGACAGCCAACGCTCTTGTCATCCTGCTGTGCAACAAGTCAAATTAGGCTATAATTACTCTGCAGACAAAGATTTGTAATTACACATTCAAGTCCCAGAGTCTGGTAGGAGGAGATGATTGGGGCTGGGAGGGTGTAAGACAAGTCAAAAAGTCAAGAAACAAACAGCTTTTTGATACTTTGCTCCAAAGCGTGTTTGTGCTGTATGCTCTCTAAAGAGGAGAAAGAAGCAGATCACACTGGACAGCGTCCATACTTATTCAAAATACCATAAAGACACATCTCCCATGGACATTAGTAGACTCACTATCCCAAAGGCTATGTGACTTGTGACTAATAATAAGAGGAAAAGCAACTGTGGTTCCCTCTGCAGATGCTGTGTCACTGATTCATTTTAATTACAGAGTAACCAGAGGAAGAAGAAGAGGATCAGATTCAAACTATTTTTGATATGTTTTATCAAATTACATTTTTATTATTTATCTAAACCCTACAAGTTATTCATTAAGTCAAGTCACAGTTATTCTGGGCAAATGTGTCTAAAGCTGTGTTTTTAAATATGCAATATGTTTCATATCAGCAAATGAAGTAGGTTGAACAGCTTAGCAAAGTCTCTCAGAATAGTTTTGCCCTTACTATCTTGGTCTACAAAATTACTGGCACCTTGTATTCTTCCTGTCCAAACCTCTGATTTATCATATAATTCAGAGTCTTCTCAAGGATGAAATGCTTGTTTACCCATTCTTAGGAAGAACATTGGCTTGTTCTTCACCTGCTAAATATTCACCTCCATGCTGTGCCATGTTGAGATAGCTTTGGTAGTACTGTTCTCATTTCATTAAAACAAAATTCTGTGCCTTCGTTCTCATTCACTTACCCCATGCATTTACTCCGTACAGCAGTTTTTGGACAATTTCTACTGCAAAAACCTTCTGATACTTAAAGATAGCTATAATGGTCCTCCTCTCTCCCTGCCATTAATGTTTTGTTGATTAGGAGTTCAACTCTTTTAGCAATCTCATATGGGCACCTACTGGTATCATTGCTGGAAGGTGCCTAAAATGTAAAACAATATTTCAGAAATCTCCTGTTTAATGAAAATAGTTGTGCACCCTGGCCTTCATTGTTCTATTGTTCTTTTCATAAGTTTTTAATCACATAGCTCTTCTGAAACATGAAAGTGTTAAATATGTTGAAATTGACTGTGAGTCAAACCCTTGAAAATTTTTCACATACACTACTTGTGTGTTGCTTCTTTCACAGGTGTTTGCTTTGCTTTCTTGTTCCCACTGGGCGGTTCTTACATTCTATCTTGCTCATTTCAACATGATAATAATTTTTAGCATAATTTTGAGTCCTAATTCTGTCATCCAGAGAGTCCAGTCAGATGTTAGGAATGGAAGACATTCAGTGAAACTGCCAGTGATGCAAATAATTCATAATTTAATACTACCAATAGGTTAAATAAAGTCATATGATGGTGTATCACTGGAACATGCACTTCATGGTTCATTTGAGAAAATAATGTATCTGAACTAGGCAGAGATAAGAACAACATTAGACATTGTCTACTATGATACAAGTCCAGTGACAGAGAGGATGGCCCTGGGGTCACACAACTTCTGTGCATGTAATGGCATTTCCATTTGTTTGTTGAGTGATGTTGGAAAAGTTCCTTTAGCCTCTTACTTTTAGTTTTCTTGTCTGCAAAATGGGAACACATCTCACATACATGGCATGAAATATAAAAATAAGATAATATATGTGTTTAGTACAATGGGATTATACAATAAAGGTCAATGAAATAATAGCTACTGGGTTATTATAGTATATGAATATTCTTTGAACAAAATAATTCATCTCTTTCTAAATATATTTAATATTTTAAATATAATTATGTTTTTCAGTTACTTTCATTAAAGTCTCTGAAGAAAAAAATCAAATGCTTTGTTCATGCCCCTATATATTTGTCATATAACTGTCTTGTATTCCTGATTATTCAAAAGTCAAGTTTGTCAGGAAATCAATGTGATTGCCTAGTAATTATACCATGATTATTAAATCCTTTAAATATTCATCCTAGATATTGCCTGGGGAAAATATTCAGTTTCTATGTTTAAATTAAACGTCTTCACAAAAAGTTTTAAATACTTTTCTCTGAATATTTGTTTTTGTGTATACTTCTTTAATCAAAAATCTAGTAACCAACTTTAACAATACAAAATGGTAAAGAAGTATATTCAGAATCTTCTAAATACCTATAATTCAGTTTCCAATAAAACTTTGCCATAATCTCTCACAAAATTATTTTCAATGAGAAATCAGACTATATCCAACATTGAAATGAATCAACTAGAGGAATTAGTTCATATATTAATTTCAGCAAATTAAAATAATCTCTGTGGGAGCAAATTCCAAGACTTGATGACATTTGATGTCACAAATTCCAATAAGTATATAGATTCATTGTATATACTTGTCACTGGTCAACAAGCCACATAAAGTCCTGTGGCAATATTAGTATCACGTATTCACAATGTCTGAGTTCGGCAGTAACTTTCAATTAACTTTAATATTATTTTATCTTGAGGACTCATTATTTCTCACATACTAAATGAGATGAAATGTTTGGGTAAGGTTGAACTGAAATAAATATTAATATTAATGATAAATTAATAATTATAATTACTAAAGTTTCTTCAGATTCCAATATTTTATCTCTAATTTTGTGACTTTCATGGAAAAAGTAACTCAAAACTCATTAAACATAAGTTAGATTCTTTGACCTTGTCTAAGATTGATATATCAATATCATGCATCATTTCCAGATTATTTATCAAAGCATACAAAGCTATAAAGGTAAATGATAACAATAGCTATTAAAGAACAGAGAAAAGTAAAACAAATGAACTGTTAATTGCATAACATTCTATCTACTTGTTGTTGTTGTCTCATGACTATGTTATATTTCAAGAAGCCATGTTCAATACTGTCTGCCTGTTCTGACCTAGTCTACATTCACCCTTCCTTATATCTGTTTCTAACCTTAGCTACAGAAAAATCAGTACACACAGAAAAGAATACAACATGACTCAACAAAGTAAAGTAGAACTAGCTGTTATGATCATAACTTATTAAACTAAAAAAGGAGAATTAGTAATGTTGTAGAATCTTCAATTCTGGTTATTACTGACTAAATTATCTTCAGAAGATAATGACCTCTGTGGCTAAAAGAAGAGTTAACCTATTCAGTTCCTTTGATGTATAGCAAACTTTCATGATACCTCTATGGAAACCTGTAAGAAGAAAGGCCATGAATATGACAGGAGCCTGCAAGGTTTGTTGTTTTTCAGGACCCTTATAATCGCCTTTAAATTGGAAGTTAAATAAGAACCAGCTTGAGCTCATATATGATCTAAATGATACCAACATTTCAGAGTCAGGCTGAGGTAACTCAGTTGTATAATCACTGGAGTTGCTATACTCCAACCATCTGACAGAAACTGCAAAAATAAAAGCAAGAAAAAAAACATAAACATACACATAGAATTACAATAGCTAGCTATCTTCCTTTCAGAAGCATTGAAGATTGTCCAGCCTTTGTTTGGTTGGAATCCCAAAGATTAAGTGCTTACTTAGGAATTGTCAGGTACATATTTCTGCCTACAGTTCATTTGCCAAAAATGCCTTGCTGGGCCTGGTGGCTCACGCCTGTAATCCCAGCACTCGGGAGGCAGACAGGAGGATTGCTGAGTTCCAGGCTTGCCTGGGATACATAGTGAGCTGAGGGCCAGGCTGAACTACAAAGCGAGACCTTGTCTCAAAAAAAAAAATGCCTGTTTGTTCTTCATGCTAAGATTAAATATTGTGCATCTAAAAAATGCAAACAAGTGAGCAAAAATAGAAAAAATGGTCCAAGGGTATCATAAACAATTGAGTGAATCAAATACACACACACACACACACACACACATGTAGTTAGTTTAATCCCCCATGTTCATTTAGTTAAACACTTTTACATTTGCTCTAAATTATGTCCTGTGCTGTAATCTCTGAATATATGGTAAGATTAAAAAGCCCTGTACTAGCAGTTTACGATCTAACCAAAGAGCTTTATGTATTCTATAGAATATCTCTGGTGAAATTGGCATTAACAATCTAGCACAAATTAGCAAAAGACCATTGTGTCAAATAAGGCCTTTCTCAGGAGCCAAAATCAGTCTTGATTGTGATAAGTTGGAAAGAATAAAAATATGGTAAAGACTCAGTGCAGTATCTGTGAAATTAGCAACAGATGCACAACCAGAACAGGTAAAGAGATAGTCTGAGAAGTTTTAGAGAACAGGGCCTATTCTCTAAAGGTAAAATCTGGTGCTTAAGAGTAACTGAATTGTGTGTTGAGTTTAAAAGGTAAATCTGACTGGACTTTATGATTGACGAAGCAGGAAAGACACTAACCAAACAATAAGTCCCCAGTACAATGAAAAATATGTCACTTTTGCCTACCCAACCAAATAAGATTATACTCTTTATATTAATTATATTATCAAACAGCTGAATATATATATACATGAATCCCAGAAGAACTGTGACTTTTAGGCTGTGAGAAAAGCAAATACCCGTTTTTACAAATAGATAATAAACCAAGACTCAGTAACATTTTATTAACCCTCAATGCTAAATTACATATGCTTGAGAAGAGGATCCCTTTTCCCTTATTACTAGTGAGAATGGCAGCTTTTCATTAAGTCTCCTAAAATTTAAACATTTGTTCTTCCTACCTGCTGCCTAACAGTGAGGGCTCCAGCTTCCGGAACGTTTTGTTTATTTATGTGTCATTTGCCTTGACGTTTCCCAAGTAATAACACACAGTAACAGAGATGGATGAGAATTCTGTATCGTCCTTTCCCGCAGGGCAAGACAAGCACAAATAGACCTCTCAGGAAAATAAATAATCCATGGAGCAGGACAATGAGTACTGGGGAATAAAATGAGGTAAACAATTTCCTAGCACCATCTTGGAAAATTACAGAACAGAACAATATTTTACTCAAAGTGGAGTAAAGCCTCTTCAGGATTCACATCATATAGTAGGTTTCAGCTTCTTTACTTGATATTTTTCTACTACCAGGTTACCTCCAAATCAGATATCACTTTTTTAACTTCAACAGCAATGACTTCAAAGGTGCTAACAATATTCAACAGTCATTGTTTGCTTCTATATAGTAGCTAAACTATATATATTTTGTATAGAAATATAATTATTCAAATTATGGTTATTTTCTGCCAAGCAGTTATTGTTTGTTCAATAAATAGCTTGTGGTTGTTATGTGCCAGACACTATGCTACTTCCTGGGTACATAGCAGTACACAAAATGATCAATTATCTGGAAATTTTGACCTAAAAGGGGGACTAGTCCACTCAGCAGGTTACAGCCCAGTGAAGTGGTATCCAGCCTCAGGAAAGCTACTCAGGTAAAATATTTAGGTTGAGAAAAAATACCTGGGAGTTGTTTAAAGAAACAAAGTAAAGGTAAGGGACAAAAGTAGGGTGTGTGTGTGTGTGTGTGTGTGTGTGTGTAGGTGGTAACCAGTTCCAAGGAGCCATTAAGCTGACATTTTGCCAGCTTCTTTGTCCACCTGGTTCCCCACAACACCTGATTCTATCCTTTGTGTTATTTCTAGAATTAAAGATAATTAAAGCTGTTCACAGAAACAGTGATTTTCCACCAGTGTACTTTGCCTCCCAAAGACATTTGACAAGGTTGACAATAATATTTTTGGTTGTCAGAATAGAAGGAGAAGAAATAGGTAGAAGCCAGGGAAACTTCTAAATATGTTCAAGGCACAGACCCCCGCCCCCCTATACTCCAGAGTTATTGGGCCCAAAATTTCACCTGTAAGTATTGTCAGCCATCTAGTTACCAGACAAGTCTAAAAATAGGACCTCTAAATATTCTTACAAATTTGTACAAAGTTTTAAAATATTAGGTTGGTCCTAATTCTGATTTATAACCTGTGCTCTCAATAGATGAAATAATTTCCATCAGCCTCAGAAAACTGACCATCTTCCATAGGTGACTTTGGCTCTCTCCTGTCTGTAAAGAGATGCTCTTCACATTTCATAAAGCTTCATCCTAGAAGAGTCCTACCTTAACAAAATATTTAGCAAACAAAAGATATTGTAGGAAAGTTAGAAAAAAATATAGTTGCAATTGAAATTTCCCCTTTCAAACCATAGCTGTTCATTACTCAAAGCTCTTTCCCTTTCCAAATTGTGGTCTTCCTTCACCCCATGACCATCTGGCCAATACACACAAAATCTCTAGAATTTCTTCTGTTGCTCTAAACAATTTAGCTTTGACTGTAAGCCTGAAAACCTCTATAAGTTAAAAGAAAAAAAAA
>PVIC010012945.1:0-38841 GCA_004025085.1 Thryonomys swinderianus
AGAGGGAGAGGGAGAGAGAGAGAGAGGGGGGAAGAGTCACCTAATTTCCTGGTCCCTCTGCTCTAGAGGAAGATGAGGGAAGGTCACCTGAGGCAGGTTCCCCACCTGGCTACACGTCACCCCACAGGCGGGCAGGCGGCTGTGGCTTGGGTCCATGCCAGTGGTTCTGATTCCGTTTGTCCCTGGTGAGGTCCAGGCCAGCACGGCTTTGCTTCCGGAGTGGCCGAGAACTGGTGGTCCTCAAACACTGCCCTCACATACCCCCTGATATCACTCAGAAAACTTCACTTTGCGCATGTTTAAGTCACATCTAAAAGGGTTCAACTTAAGTGGTTTTGAATAAAATAGTTTTCTATTGTTTAAAATATTGATATTTTATAGTTAGTAAACTATAAAACCCACTGGAACCAGAGACTATGGGACCTAATACCTATTTATTGTGGTTTATTTAAGAAATACATGAGCAGTTCCTCGTTTAACAGTGGGATATTGATGTCATTCTTTTGTCTCTTTGAATTCTTCTATTCTGTTCTTGCATAATTTTGAGTTCATTAATTACTTCATCATATTTATTCTCAACCAAAATCTACTAAGTAAACTGCAAGAGCTTAAAAGTTTTTCCATAGCCAGGCGTGGTGCCTCACGCCTGTAATCCCAGCACTCGGGAGGCAGAGACAGGAGGATTGCTGAGTTCACAGCAGCTTGCCTGGGCACCATAGTGAGCTCAGGGCCAGCCTGAACTACAAAGCGAGACCCTGTCTCAAAAAAAAAAAAAAAGTTTTTCCAAAAGCTCCAAGTTACAATATAAAATATATGTTCCCTTCCTGAGTCACAAACCTGAATTATTATTGAACATACTATCATCATAGACTTGACAGAAATATATTACATGTCTTGATTATGAATAAGCATAAAAGTTTTGTTTGAAGTAGATTTTAAAATATGATGTATGGGGCTTTACAAATCCATTTACTTAGAATTCTTTAATGACAGTGCTAAAATGATGCAGACTTTGGCACTGATAACACTCACTTTTTCACATTTACAGATGAGAATTCTTATAAAACTTGTTCACGTAAATAAAGAGATTGACCCTGAACAGAGCACTGCTTTAGTAATGTCATGCCATTTTCTGAATTAAATGTTAAGGACATTACTAAGTGATTTCCGTTTAGAGACATTTAAAAGGAAGGACCAGTGGAAAACTGGTTAAGATTCTTCCATAAATTTTGTTTGCATGTGAAAAGAACATTGGGATAATTTACAAAAAAATTTCTTTATCCATTCATTGGACTATTTCCTTGCTCAGCACCTGTACTGAACCCGCCCATTGTTAGGTACATCCTTAATGCTCCCCAAAAAGAGCCTGACTGCCATCCTGGAAAGCATGAGGAACATGCCCCTCCTTTTGTTTGCAGAAACAAAACAAAACACCATAAAACAACCAAACAAACAAAGCGGCTGCAGAAAGAGAAGTGAGGCGGCTGGGTCAGCAAATTGACAGGACTTGATCTTGGCCAGATGTGTTTTTTCTGTCTTAGAAAAGGGAATAAATGGAAATGAATGGAAACTGATGATCTTGGAGTCTTTTCGCCTTCCGTTTGCGGACCTGTTCATATGCTAGCCCTCTCAAAAGTACATGTATGTTTAAATGAAGATACGCAGGAGAAATATGGTGAAAGACTAACTCCTGGGGACAATTAGTGGAGTGGATTTGTACTAGAGTCCCTCAGTGTCATGTCCCAGGCACATGGGCAACTACAAATTTCACTTGTATGTTTTTGACCAACTTAGTATTTGAAAGAGTTTCCACAAATTTATCTGAGGAAAATTTACTAAACCAAAGTTACAAGCCAGTGCGATATAACAGAAATCAAAGCAAACCACACATATGGTTTAAAATGTTCCAGTGGTTTTACAGAAAAGGTAATAAGAAAGATAATTTTTTAAAACACAATATATTACATATCCATTCTAACATTTTTAATAAAATCAATCATGATAGAGGGTATATGCTTTTGTACTGTGGTTTTAAACTTTAGGGTCTGTTTCATATTCTAGCACTTTTCAGTTCCGGAGCCTGGGCCACCATGCTGGGCGGTGTGGGGTGGGTGGTTGGAAACTAAGCTTCCTGTGGCTCTAAGACTGGGTTGGGCAGTAAAACCAGTTCTTCAGTGGGAAGAGATACAAAAACAGTCATTTACATTCGTCTAAATGACACTCTGCACCCCAGCTGACACTTCATATGAAATCTGGCTCCTTACTGAAGTTCTAATTAGTCAATGATTTTTGCAGTGTATATCACTTTTTGGCAAATGCGTCATCTTGGGCACTTACCATGCTCAAATTACATCTGAAGTAGAATAATCGAGTCTACTTTTCATGAGAATACTGGTTTGTTCCAGCTTTTTATTAGTTGTGTTAACGCAGTGCAATCAGCAAAAAATAATTTCAGATGTTCTTCAGGCTCAGACTGAGTTGAGATCTACTTCACATCTCCATTTCCATGACGATTTGTGCTCCCTTGCTCCTATTCCTCTTCCGGTTCCTGCTCTTCCTTGTTTATCTCCACTTTCCCTTCCCACTGCTGCTCTTCTCTCCTGCTATCCTGGATATCAAAAACTCAGTTTTAATTCCAGTTACAATGTGATGAACAATGATCAGCCTAATCCACTTGCTATGCTCTGCTTCTACTTCACCAGTGGGAGGACAGAGGCTCTCGAAACTGAGCACTCATCAGAGTGAGCAGAAGAACTCATTACAACTCAGAATGCTGGGCCCTAATTCTAGGGTTTTCTAACTTACTTAAGTCAGAGGATTGTTGCGTGCAAACCACACCTCGCAGATGACCGGTTTAGAGCACAGGTTTGTGATTTATTTTGGTCAGCAGGCTGTAGTTGGGAAAACGTGATATTGTCCCTTTCTTGTCCCCTTGCCTCCAGCTCTGAAGGCAACTGTGTATGCACAAGGCCCTTGTTTCATTCAAAACAATGGAAGGGAACTCAGGAAACCTCAGAGCTGCTGTCCCACATCCAGACCTCACGGTGCTCCTGTACCACCTCTTTCCAGAAGTCTTGTTGTGTGAAAGGATTTTAAAATTCTTTGCTGTCTAGCCATCATATCTGGTGTTATGTTGTTTGCAGCCCAAGCACTCCACGGTGACATAGCAACCAATCCTCTCAAACTCCTCGCCGTCACTCATGTCATTACAAAGGTGACAGAGAACGAATCTCATTGCAGAAGTGTGGTGTGAAAATAGTATGTCCTTCCTGTGAAATAACGCACGGTAGTTTTCGGAGAAACACATCACATTTTGAGATGCAAGACGGATATCCCAATTCTAAGGCTGAGTCTCAACACCCTAAAATCATGGGCCCAATGATGGACTCGCTGAAATGCTGGATTAGAGTTAGAGTAAGGCAGACTTGCTCATTGAATTTGCCCGTGCCTCGTAGCGAGGAAGACCAGGGAATATATGGGACGCCCAGGGTTCTGGGGGGAGTAGCTTTAGAGACAGGAACTGGTGCTAATTGGCAGAATTTATGGAGTCCATTTTAGAACTGTACAAGGAAACACATTTCCAGCGGTTGGAACGCATGCACGAAGAAACTTTCACTGCAAAGTCGCAAACTCTGCGTCACTGAAAGTTCAACAGGCCGCCATGTTTGTCTTTCAGCAAAAACCATCACAACAAACATTTCCCTCAACATATATTAAGTTTAAAGCTATAAAAAGCCTTTTTTTTAAGTTACAAAGATGGCAGTTTCAACCTACTGGAAACAGAATGGGACCCTGGGGTAGAGCACGAGGTCCACTGCAGGGAGGCAGCTGGAGGGGCCACCCTGAAGCCACCGTCCACGCTCACCTTCAGGTGGGTAGGTAGGTAGGTGGTGTGGATGGCGTAAAGCTCAGAGTTAGCTTCAGCTCCCGAGTCCTGCTCACAGGGCTGGAGGGGAAGAGCCGCTGTCCCAAGAAAGGGCCTTTGTTCCATGTGCCCGGCTGGACCTCTGGGGAGGCGCCGGGCAGGAGGCCTGTGCTTGGGAAACATGGATATCATCTCCCCAGGTGCCTTTCCAAGGAGCTGCCTCTTTCTTTGGAGCCTGTGTCACTTCGCTGGGAAACTGGAGTCCTATACCTACCGTCAGGGAAGTAGGAGCATGTCCTTGTATTGGCTTTCCTTTCTCTTTCAAGCTTAAGGGACTTTCTGAATCTTACTATTTGGGATAAGGTTTTATTTTATCCACCATACACACAGTTCTCTTCATTGTGACTGTACGCATTCTTTTCCTTTTTGAGACAGGGTCTCGCTTTGTCGTTCAGGCTGGCCCTGAGCTCACTATGGAGTCCAGGCAAGCCTCGAACTCAGCAATCCTCCTGTCTCTGCCTCTTGAGTGCTGGGATGTCAGGCGTGAGCCACCACACCCGGCAATGTGGTATGCGGTATGTGGTATTGATGGCTGGTGGGCGTGAGTCTCCACACCCAGCACTGTATGTGGGCACCGGGAATTGAACTCAGGACCTTGCGCTTGTGAGGCAGGTGCCGGAACCACTGAGATAAATCTCTGGCCTGACTGTATGCATTCTTGACCTCTGAATTTCAGGAGTTTTAAATTCCAAATGTTTCCCAGTTGTTCCCTAATCTGTTGGCTGGGTATTTTTAGTTACTTCTCATGGACATTTTAAACTCTAGCTGTACGGGCACTGTGCCAGTTTCTTTCTTGTCGTCTTTGCAGTGGGTCCTCCTTGTCCTTCTGCCCTCTAGAAAGCCTTTCGTGGCTTCTCCCACTCTCCCTGAGGGACTTGCCGTGAACTCCCTCCCAGAACGACTGCCCGTCATCACGCCGCTCTGTTATTTAGTTGTAGTTTTATAAATGCTGTGACAGCTCAGGTGTGTAGCGGGCAGTGTTTTAAGGACTTCACAATATGAAGTTATTTGATCTGCCCCACGAACCTCGGAGATACAGTCTTCACTTTATGGGTGCGGCCGGCCGAGGCACAGGGAGGTTCAAGGCTGAGCTGGAGACGGCAGCTAACAAATGGTGGAGGAGGACTAGGCCCGGGGCCCTGCTCTCCCACCCCGCACTGCCTCCTGGTGAATTATGGCTTTTTGTATGTGATGATAATACTGCAGGCCCCTCAGCTGGAGCTCACTGATGGTGCACGTTCCTGTTAGATTCCGAGCCTCCTCCGGAGGGCGCAATCGTGTCTGCTTTGATTTTCAGTTCCTCCTCAGACAGCGCTCAACTCCTGCCGGTGTAAAGTAAACATCTGCCAATGAAGGGGCACATGTGTACTCATGGGAAACCGGTCAGTGAGTGTGATTTTTTTTTTTTTAAACAGAGTCTCGCTTTGTAGTTCAGGCTGGCCCTGAGCTCACTATGTAGCCCAGGCAAGCTTCGAACTCAGCAATCCTCCTGTCTCCCCCTCCCGAGTGCTGGGATTACAGGCGTGAGCCACCACGCCCGGCGAGTGTGGTGTTTTTAAGAGGAATGGAATAAGGACACCACCTTTTAGGAGTAGTTCTAAAGGGATCCTGTTATGTGGGAAGAAGAGAAACTTATACTGATGAGCAGTATTTGAAAATTTCAAGTCTCTAGAAAAGATTAAAGCTAAAGGGGATTTCAAGGCTGGTATTGGGTGGTTCAGTTTAAAGCAAAGCTGCTGCTATTCAAACCTTCAGCAGCCCTGGCCATGGGAAAAGGCAGACGAGGTGAAAGCTTGCATTTGGGAGGAAGTTCTAATTCCTTGGAATACCCTGCAGAAGAAGGAAGGGCTGTAGACTACTTTACTGAAAGACCTGATAACCTTGAAAAAATATTTTAAGAACAACACGTAAAAGAGGGCACAAGCCAGAATCAAGGGCCGTGTCTGGGCTGTGTTATCACACGTCCTCGGGAGATAAGCAAGACCAGAAATAAGGCATGCTGCAAGCAGTTACAAATTGTCACTCAAGTTAAAAACACAACCTGCAGCCCCGGTGCTGTAGTGCTGCGGGCTGTGGAAGCTCCTGCGTCTGTCTTTCCGTTCGTACATGAAGCACGGGGAAGGATAGTCACATTGCTCCGCTGTTTCTCCATCTTTTTCCAAACATACAAATCTGTGTGATTTTATACAACTTATGTATACCTAGAACGGTCTTCAAAGAAAGGGAAGAGACCCAGAGAAGAAGCATTATTACATCTATTTGAACAGTTATTCAAATGGCCACTTCATGGTTGCTTGGGTTTGAGCGAAAACAATCAGTGGCCAAGACAACTTCAGCTAATTAATTTCCCTTAAGCAATTTTCAGAGACATGAACTGTAGACCATAAACAATATAGGTATCATGTTGGATGAATGTTTAGAAACTGTGAGAATTTATAGTCAAATAAATAAAACTTCTGGTAGGTGTTTAATGTGCTGAAAAAATTCACAACAATGCACAGACGTAGAGGAGAAGAGATTAAATTCTGAGTGAGGCCGCAGGATTAAGTGAATGTCAAGAGCTTCGGCCTGGTGTGGATCATTCTTTATATAACAATCGAACCCCTTGCCGCACAGTGTGGTAGAGCATAATTTACCTTAAGAGAGGTAAATGTGCTAAGTAGAAAGGATTTGGTAAAGAAGAAAGAATTTTTATAAGGTCAAGGACAAAGCAACTTGTAATTCGAGTTTTACTCTGCACACAGTAGGTAATACTAAGTCATCAAACAGTGCAGAGAAGCGGCTGCTAATTGAAAGGGACCATGGCAATGTTGACAGAACCGATTGGAAGTGACGAGTGGGCGTGCCGGCATTCCGGGGGTCGGTGCAGCTCTGATGGGGGAAACGTCAGGGCTGGGGAACCGAAGCGGAAATCAGACGTACAGCCTGGTCATCCTGGCACCAAAAAGCGTTCCACTGCATAAAATTTGAGGAGCAGGCCATGAAGGGAACTTGAGAAATGGTCCCCGATGAGGAGAGCGGCTGCAGTGTTTGTCACTTGTCTGGAACCTGCCACTCTGGATAACGGCTAGAGGTTGGAGAGGTGGTGGCGTAAACTTCCTGGTGCTTTTCCTCGGGAGTCAGAGCAGGACCCCAGGAAGCAGGACTGCTCAGGATGACTGCCCCTGGCTCTCGCTGTGCGTGCAGCTGCTGTCGTATTAAAAACGTGCAGTGTTTTCCGAACTGCGTTCCTTGAAGCACTAGACACACGAGATGCTACCAGATTTTGTGAATAGATTCTTTGGTCAAATTAGGCTGATGACTGTCTCGTGTCCTAGAAGGCCCCAATGTGTATTACCACAGCGGAGTCCTGTGATAAAGTGAGCAGTTTTCTAAGCTTCTGTACCTACTGAAACGAATTGTAAAGGAAAACCTATAAAACTGCAGAGAACTGTTGCTGTTTGTGCAAAAGTTTGGAGAGCTTTACTCAGGCCTATCCAAAACGTCCCTATACCCAGAGTCTTCCAATGGTCTGGGAGAAAGACCTGCTCCTAGAAAGATGGGGCTCACCAGAAGCACTCAGCTCCACAGTTCACGATCACGCCTGAACGCGCATGGAAGAGTCAGATCTGGCTTTTCTAGTGGAAAGGGGCGCGAACGTGCGGACTTTGGGTGGTCACAGAGCGCCGCTAACTGTGGTATGCTAAGAGTATCTACTTGTACTCTTGACTTCACTTGGAAATTCTGCGTGAGGACAGCGACTCTTTGTGTGGGACCCAGGTGTCTCTCTAAGGTCTCCTATAAAAAGTGTCAAGACATTTGATGGGACGAGACGTTTCTCCCTCAACCCCTTTCTTTTTGCAATTTTTTTTTTAGTATATGTGCTGCCGAAGCGAGCACTCTTTTTGCAATTTAAACAACATGGGAAAGGATGAACCTAACTTTAAATTACTGTAATGTGAAAAGCAACAATGCATGGACCAGCAGATGTGGTTTTTTTTAATTTTAATTTTTATTTTTTAGACAGGGTCTCGCTTTGTAGTTCAGGCTGGCTCTGAGCTCACTATGTAGCCCAGGTGAGCCCGGAACTCAGCAATCCTTCTGTCTCTGCCTCTCGAGTGCTGGGATGACAGGCGTGAGCCACCACGCCCAGCACTGTGGTATGTGGCATTGATGGCTGGTGGGCGTGATTCTCCATGCCCAACATTATATGTGGTCACCGGGGATCGAACTCAGGACCCTGCGCTTGTGAGGCAGGCGCTGGAACCACTGAGCTAACCCTCTGGCCCAGCAGACGTGTTTTTAGGGAGGGCACTGAGACCATAGCCACAAAAATGTAAAGCAATATACTTATAATCTGGGAATTCACTGATGAATTCTAGAACAATTCTTCAGAGAACAATTTCAGAATGGAGAGGAATGTCAAACAACCCAGTTAAAACTACTGCACTTTATATCTTCTTAACTCTATGACCCCTTACACGAGCCGGTCCCCAAAATCATGTTTTTGTGGAGTATTTGGCCTAGAGCACATCTTTTACAACGCATTACTTGGGCAGTTTAGCCATGGCTGCTTAGGGGCCTGTGGCTGCCGTTCTGCGGAAGACAGCCTGTGCGAATCCCTGGGGATTTCTGTGTGTGGCAGGCTCCCCGTCTGACTGCAGCACTGTTCCTCTATTACACGGCAAACTCCCTGCCCTACTTTCAGACACTTCATCTGCCAGGGAACATTATGTTTTTGAAATGATAATTTCTGCTGTCCTGATTTTTCCCAAAGCTTTAATCCTAACAATTAAAATTGAGATTGAGATTGAAGCAATCAGAGTGTACGCTCAAGAAAGAATATCTCCTGAATGGGATTCAGCTAATGAAATGTTTTGTTTAGTTTCTACTTTTTTTTTGCAAGAAGTAGCAAGTTCTTCCTACAATTCCAATAATCAGGGTGGGCTTCATCTTTAAATGTGATTGGTTGGTTACAGTTTGCGGACCGTCAGCAGTCTTCTTCATGGGTGTTTTTATGTCTTGGTGAAGTTTTACTGAGAGACAGGAAGATCATCGGTACAGTTGGGCCACTTCCTGGATATCCATTTAGAGGACATAGAAACACTGAAATTTTGGAGACTGATGCTTCTGTTGTTTGATTGTGTGCCCACTTAAATTCTGTCTCTGAGGAAGGAAAGGGCTAAGCTTAGACTGCTTCATATGGGATAGAAAGAAAGAATGCAAGAGGGAGGAGGAAAACATGGATATTTTACCACTAAAATGTTTATTCATGTGTGTTTCCAACAGACACATTTCTGAAGACTTACAATTCAACCCATTCCTTGGCTTTAGGAAGTACAGATAGCCATGGGCTAATAGGGCAATAAACGTGAACCTAGATCAGGATAGTCTGGGTGACACTCTGGTGGACAGGCTCCGCCAGCCTCTCCTGGAGACTTAGGGAGCAGCACACCACTAGTTATACTTCCCAGGGATAGTGAGAAGCCCATGGCACCCCATAACCACAGCACTCCATGCATGGTACGTCCTCCAGGGACCTCATCTCCGAGAGCCTATGTGGAATATTCACACTCAGGGACGCTCAACCCTTTTGTCTTGGGTAACATCACGGAGTATTATAAAGATCACAATAGAATGTGTGTCTCTGCAAATAAGGCTTCCCCGAGCCCAGAGCTGAGTGACTCTAGAGTTATAGGCCATGTCAGGACAGACTCAGTCTCTGGTGTCCTGAGACTGCCCAAGCAGAGACATTTCTCTTCGAAAGTGACAAGCTGTCACTAGCAAGCGAACTGCTCTCCCTTATTGGTTTCTAAGAGTTTGGCCTTTTAGAGAGTTTCTTTATCTAAGTGAGTTTTGGTGACACATTTTATTCTCCCAACAACTTACACAGGATGAGATATTGTTTTAACTAGGTCAGCTGGATCTCCCATGAAGTAACTCTTACTTGATATGCCTCTGTCTGAGGGACGGCTGGACTCACGGAGCCCAATTCTGCTCTGCTGTGGGGGAAGGAGCTCTTTCATGAGTAATGATAATTTCTGCTCTCCTGATTTTTCCCAACAATTTTCCCAACCTTTAATCCCAACAATCAAAACTGAGATTGAGATTGAAGCATCTTGGGAATAGGCCCAGGGACACCTTGGGCATAGGCTCCATGAAGGTTTGAGGCAGGGTGTGCATGAACAGTTTGATAATAATTTTGGAAAGCCTTCCTTTCATTAACATGGAGAAGACATCATTTTAGATCCAAAAGGTCTTGGATCAGCTCATCTGATGAAGACTCGTGGTGTGTTGGAAATTCCCATCCTCTTTGCCTGGAGATTTAGTCAAGGGCATATCCAGGGCTCCTTCCTCTGTTCTCTTTTCTTTTGATGTTTTCCCTTCCATGATTCCCTTTCCCTAGGTCATCTTAAATCCTTTTCAGAACTTAAGTTTTAAACAGTTGGGATATCTTCAGGGTTATGACAACAGTAGAAAATACAGTGTTAGTCAGGAGACATTATCAAGGAGAAAGGGGTCAGGGAGACTGGGGGGAAAAGGAGAAGGACAGTCATCCAGGCTCACCTAGATGAAAGATGGGGACCAGAGCATCAGAGGCCGTTTGGCAGAGAAGCTAAGGGCAGGAGGGGTAACGGCTGAGGTCTAGACATTTGGAGTTGGGGTCGTTGGGGGAAGGGAGCTCAGAGCCCTTTAGGAAGAGGCTCAGCTCACCAGGTGCATCTGGGAGGTTTGTCAGATCTCTACGGCAACCGTGCAAAGCATTGCAAATCTATTAATGGTTTAAAACAAGAATCCAGGGCCGGAGGGTTAGCTCAGTGGTCCCGGCGCCTGCCTCGCAAGCGCAAGGTCCTGAGTTCGATCCCTGGTAACCACATACAATGCTGGGCGTGGAGACTCACACCCACCAGCCATCAATACCACATACCACAGTGCCGGGTGTGGTGGCTCACGCCTGTCATCCCAGCACTCGGGAGGCAGAGGCAGGAGGATTGCTGAGTTCGAGGCTTGCCTGGGCTACACAGTGAGCTCGGAGCCAGCCTGAACTACAAAGCGAGACCCTGCCTCAAAAAAAAACAACAACAACAACAACAACAACAAGAATCCAGACATCTGAAATGGGTCTTCCTGGGTAAAATCAGGCTGGTGGCAGGGCTGCATTTGTTCTGAGTTTTCCTCACAGATGCCATCCACATACCTTGGTTTGTGGTCTTCTGTCTTCAAAGCAAGTAGTGTAGCATCTGCAAATAGTTTCTACACTTGATCTTAGCCAAAAGGCCGAGAAGCGATTGCAAATAGTTTCTGGGTGTTAATACCGCCACCCTTTTCGTTTTGGTCTTCCTTTGCACTGAGCTATGGTTTCAGCTCTTTTGTAACTTCTGTTTCTTCTTTTGAGATAGAGTCTTGGTGAATTGCCAAACAGTCCTAGTGGGACTCAGACCAGACTTGAGATCTCCTGCCTCAGCCTCCTAGGGTGCAAGGATTACAGGTGTGTGCTGTCACACCTGGATAGGTTCTCATGGTTACCTTATCCCACCTGAAATACTTGCACACATGTAAAGCCCTTTCCAGCACATGGGGTAACCTACTCAGCTTTCAGAGATGAAGCTGTGAGTATCTCTGAGGGGTGTTACTCTGCTTCCCACAAGAGACACCGATACAGAGGCCAACAAAAGGGCAGGACACCGACCAACACCCCTTTCTCAACTTGTCCTTCTGCCTCTTCTTTTCCTATATCCTTTGCCTCTTTACCCTTTCGGTTTTGGGGTTAATTCTCTTGGATTATTGTGTCTTGCTCCTCATTCTTCTAACTATTCTCAGCTTTCTACCAACCAAGGAAGGCTTCAACCTTGGTAGGTATATCTTAAGGTAAAAAGTTATTTTATGTTCTTATTATTTTTACCAGTAGCCATGCGGAGCACTGGAATTTCTTTAAAGAAGACAAGGAGCCCTTGTTTTCCCTGGTGTTGGCGGCATCCAGTCTGCCTACGTGGGCTGGACTCGGCAAGAAAGCATGTCGCTGTGCTTCTGCTAAGTAAGTCGCACACAGTCCATCCTACTTCTCCATTTAAGTAATGAGGAAATAATTGTGTTTTCAATACCGGGACTCAACTGCTGTGCTATTGACAAAGTCTTAATTGATTTGAAATATGAGAAAGCTCATGCTCTGCTCTGGAATAATTGCCTCAGACACTTGGGAAGTCTACCTGGACTTAACTATTCAGCGAGCTCACCACTCACGGCCTGCGGAGTTCCTGGGGAGTCCTGGTGCCGCAGACTTGGACCGCGAGGCCACATCCCGCGGGCCGAGGCACCGTTTACCCCGTGCCGGGTGCGCATAGACACCGAGGTGTGTCAACGCTCCTTTTGTGACTGTTGTTTTCATCGCTCCGTAAACTCTGGAATGCTTCATGTTAGCACTGAAGAGAGGCCGGGGGAAACCACGGGGGAAGGATATTGAACAGGCCGCTCAGTAACAGAAACACTCGTGGTCAGCGGTGTGGCGTGCGGGAGAGACCTGCACAGACACAGGGGACCATGCCCCGACGGGTGCTAGCTAGAGGGCTGGCGCTGTGGCAAACATGAAGAGACAAACGCTGGATCTTCTTGCTCTCTAGGTGCACGAGACTTATGGTGTGCTCACGGAGACACGCTGCTTCTAAATTAACAAACCTCAAAAGGTGGAGGCTGCCTTCCCATCCCATCCAGATGGACAAACATTTCAGTAACAGCCTTGACCAAAAGACTTGGCTGGGGTCCTCCTTACACCCCATACCAGAGCAGCCAGACCCTTATGAGACTCTCATACCAGTATTGATGCTCTTGCTACTCTTCTGCAGATTTGGGCCCGAATCTCCCTGTTCAGTTGATTTCTTCTTGCCTAGAGCCTGTTGAACTTCAGCTGGTCATACACAGAACACCCACCAGCAAAACCCCGCCTGACTCCTGGGGCAGGCCATTAGACAAGCCCTCTGAAAGGCCCCCTGACTGTCGACTCCTCCTCCCCACCCTGTACAGCCCAAGGCTGCTACTGGGTCACTGCCCCCCAAAATGGCACTTAAGGTCACCTCTTTAGAGGGGAAAATAGGACAAAAACTAATGACAAGAGTTAAACTCTACTAGTTAATAATGGCAGTGGCCCCACAATAGAGTCAAAAAGCCCAAAAAGGAATCTGCTAAACTGCCTCCCAAAACCATGATCTGGCAGGCCTCTGGGGAAGGGCACATGGCCCCGCACGGGCACCGCACAGATGCTGCGCCGAGTGGACTCCCCAGAGTACGTGGCTTTCTGTAGGATCGAGAATATCCCTCAGTTCCACAAACAGCCTTCTAGACCTCTTAGGAACTCTGAGACAAAGAGCCCTCCTAGGGATCCTGCTCAGGACCCCCTCTTTGCTAGCAGGAGCAATACTTTCTTTCCTTTCTATCTTTTCCTTATCTTTATCTCTCTCTGTCTTCTTTTTTTTTCTTTTTTTGAGACAGGGTCTCGCTTTGTAGTTCAGGCCGGCCCTGAGCTCACTATGTAGCCCAGGCAAGCCTCGAACTCAGCAATCCTCCTGCCTCTGCCTCCCGAGTGCTGGGATGACAGGCGGGAGCCACCATGCCCGGCACTGTGGTATGTGGTATTGATGGCTGGTGGGCGTGAGTCTCCACATTGGTATTGTAGTATGTGGTTACCAGGATTGAACCATGGACCTTGCTTGCCAGGCAGGTGCTGGAACCACTGAGCTAAATCTCCGGCCCCAAGATATAAAGATATCTTTTAAATAAATTTGCTTACTCCTGTCTCCTGTGTCCATGATTTCACTGCCCCTCACCATGGGCTATGATCCCCATGTTCCCATAGGAATAGGGCTCAAATAGGGTGGGGAAAGTGTAAAAGGCTTCTATTCCAGAATCTACAAAAGGCTTCCTATGGAACATAGGCTCTAGACTGAACGCCAAAGGCCAGTAAGAATTACTCAGGCAAGTGTAGGCAGTCTCTGACCGCTGGTGAGTACACTTAGGATTTTTGACTTTATGATGATATGGAAGCGATGTGTTTTTAACAGAAACCACTCTTGGGTTGTATTTTTTTTCCAGGGCTAACAATATGATGGTGACTGACCATGTGATCATAAGGCAAACAGCCTGTTGACACTGGGTAGCTGGGCGATGCTCTTTAATAAGCTGCCTACAACAAATCATTTTGGCTTTTTGACGTTTCCATGTTAGGATCTCCCCAGTCCCATACTGGGAATTGAACTCAGGACCTTGTGCTTGCCAGGCAGGCGTGGCAGCCACTGAGTCAAATCCCTGGCCCGTCATCTTAGGGTGTTTGTAAGTCATGGTGAATTGACAAACGCCGGTGTGGACGGAGGGAGAAGGTGCTATGATCCTTTGGGGGAAGTAGTGTCAGGATGAAGAGCTGACATAAGAGAACAGGCTTGGGTCCTTCCTCAGCTTCTGTGTATCCTTGGGAACTGGTTCAACTGTTCTCATTTGGCTTGTTATCTGTACCATGAGCCTAATGAGATCTCAAAATGATAAGGAAATAAAGTGGGGATTTCAACTAAGACCTAGAGCTAATAGAAAAAAAATCTTTTCCAATTAATTTATCAATAATTAACCAGGGACCCTCTCCAATTCCACAAAAAACACTAAACTGTAAAAATAGCAAAACAAAATGCCAGTGTGAATATACACTGCAGATTTTTGACCCTGGGTGAGGGTGACCCATCCCAGAACATCAGTATAATTTAGATTAATAAATGATTAACAGGGATTTTAATTTGGCAGTCACAGGCACCTGAACAGCTTACCTTTTAAAACCAATTCTCATATCTGTCCCTTTCTTTAATTTTTCTGGAATACGCTGACTAATCCGATAAACATATATCCTCATGGCTTAAAATAGACTAATCATAGACCTAAAAGATGGCATGTGTTTTCTTTGATTTCTGTAATGTATTTTTCAGGGAGTTTGCTTCTAGGGAAAGTGTGAGTTTATTAAGCTAGAATTTCTCTTTCTGATGTTTCTGGCAGTTGGGGAGACTTGGCATGACAAAGAGAGAGAGAGAAGAATTATTTTAAATGGGGAAAGTTTAATCATACTGACTGATGAATGTATCCTGTAATTCCGAACAATTTGTTCTTTCTGTGCAAATCTACATTATCATCATTTGTCATCGCTCATGTTATAAATATATTAAGGGTGGAGGGACACCAGGCACTCTGAATTTTTGGAGGCCAGAGTTTATAAAAATTATTTACTGTGCATCAGTTATACAGACACCCCAAATTTATAGAAAACTGGAAAAAATCAAGGCATAGTGAGTCCATCGAGCTTCAACAAAAGGATTAAGAACATGGCTTTAGTGTAAAAAAAGACCTTGCTTCACATGAAGGCCTCAGTAGATAGCCCTGAAAAATTATCACCTTTCATCACTCAGTTTTCTCATCTATATAATAGGGATATTACCTTGAAGGGTACTTAAAGGAATTAGGTGAAATAACCCGCCAGAGGTAATTATGTCTGATACAGTGCTCTGCAAGAGATAATATTCCTGGATCATTATCAAAGCTCTTCTTTTTTCAAAGTTAGTTCAGCTCTCATGATTCAGAGGCCTTTGACAGCAGGAAAAGAAGAGGTAAAAAACCTTTCTGGGATTGTGATGTGGTCGAACTGGACATAGAGTCAGTGCGAGGAGATACGTGGCCCCGGGTGTGGTCAGTGGCAGGAGGACCGGAAGCCCGGTCAGGGCTGGTCGGCGGCACCCGTGCCCAGGCCCTGCACATGGTGCCCAGATGCTCCTAAGGGGATGTCAGGGCCCCGAACCCGGGCAGGCCGTGCTGGAGGGTGTGGCTGTGAAGGCCCTGATGACGTTTCAAAGCTGTTGCCTTTTGAATACGGTTTCATCCTCACAATCTAATTAAGCCTAAACGTGCGAAAATGAGTCTGAACGCGGCCTCGTGCTTGACCCTCGTCCTGTTTTTCACCTTCGTGCAGGGTCTTTCCCGTCCTCCCGCTCTGGCTATCTCAACATGGACCTCTCAGCCAGAGCACTTGAGACGGATGGCTCGGCCGCCTGCTCCCGGCCTCCCCCCGCGCTCTGCCCTCCTGGAGCTCAGCGGGACTGGCCGCCCACACGGGCAGGGCCAAGCGGCCTCTCCTGGGCTCCGCGCAGAGCTTGTGAGTGGCCCGGTAATGAGGTCGCCATCCTCAGCTCTCATGACCTTCTATTTTTAATTCTGAGGACTCATTCTCTCCTCCAAGGCCCTGCACGGCATCCTGAGAGCAGGTTTGGGAAACTTCATGAGACACAATTGAGCCTGATAATCCTCCGTTCTGTAAATCAGAAGAAACTAAAGAACCATGTAAAGATGCCTGGGCAGCTGTCACGGCCCGAGCCGGCTGCAGGTCGGTCCGGTCTGTCCGCGGCTGCGCGGGCCCGTCTGCTCTCTGAGCGGGCCTGGCTGTCGGAGCAGGGATGCAGGCTCCTCTGGCTGGACGCCGCAGTGGCGAGGTGACCGATCCAAGGCGCTCCGCCTTCCCCTGCATCGAGGCTCCACGACTCGCCATTGTGAGAACCACTGCAGGGCTTTATGGGCCTAATTAGAATTTCATTAACTCCACCGTAAATCATCTTGGCTCAGGCCGGCTTATTACCTCTTCCCTCTCAACTCAGAGCCTGACCCTTGGGCTTCCCGTTTGAGGGGGCGGTGGCTTAGCTCCTGGTGCAGTACCCGTGGAGGCCAAAGTCACAGCCTTATTCCGCAGTGTGCCTGGGGCGCCGGAAACCGAGGGCTTGCAGGGAGGCTCTGGGAGCCACAGGGGCCTTAAGGGGCCACAGGCTACCGCCTCGGCCCCATGGGGCCTTGGTCTTGGAGAAATCTCTGATCCCACCGGCAGAGACAGCGGGTAGATTCTTTCTCCTGACCCGAGTTGGAGTTAAGATGAGGCATCCATTAGAAAGCAGCGGTTTAAGCTGTCACCCATAAAAGTGTCAGTTTACGGACACGGAACAGCCCGGGGGAGGCACACTGCCATGCTGTCCGCCCGCTAGGAGAGTTACAGGCTGCTGGAAGGCTCGGGGCCTGTCTGGCTGGGATCACACTCCAGGCCGCTCAGGTCTGGCCTCACGGCCATGTCCACTCAAATCGGGCCTCTGCACACGCTGACACTGCAGGGGAAGAATCGCCATGGCTGGGTTGGGGTTCCCGGAGGGGCCCCAAGGTGTGGGCCGATGTGTAAGGCCAAGACTTTTACTTCAGATCACACAACTGCTCTGGGTGACGGCCTCATGCGTCTCCGCACATGTGTCTTCAGTGTGGCCTGATCGCCCTGGCTTCACACGGCCCGGGGCTCAGCCACGAAACCTACAGCGTCTCCTGCTGGTGGATGTGAGCGGGTTTCTCATGCCGCCCCGGGGTTGGAACTGACTGATCAGAGCTCTAAAATGGCCTCTATCCCTGTCTCTATATGGGATTTTAAAAAATGAGTTTGTTTTTTTTTCCTGAGACAGGGTCTCGCTTTGAAGTTCAGGCTGGCCCTGAGCTCACTATGGTGCCCAGGCAAGCCTGGAACTCAGCAATCCTCCTGCCTCTGCCTACTGAGTGCTGGGATGACAGGCGTGAGCCACTACACCCAGCATTGTGGGGTGTGGTACTGATTACTGGTGAGATCATATCATTGTATGTGGTTACTGGGATCGAACCAGGACCTTGTGCTTCCTAGGCAGGCGGTGGAACCACTGAGCTAAATCTCCGGCCCAATTTTGATTTTCTTTCAGCATTCATATTCTGATGACTTCAGTTGGAATTCTAATTGTGCTTAATTTCTGCTTCTCTACCCATCTGGAAAATATCATGACCTTAGACTCAAAGTTCTTGAGCTGTTTAATTACTCTAGCCCTCGAAGGAAAAGTCCATCTACTTCTACAATTTTCTGATGAAGTTATGGGAATTGATTTCTTGAAAATGAAGATTTTTCAAGAAAAAAAAATCTTTGAACTTTTGGAAAAATGTGTAGGTTTTCTTTCAACTTGGCAAGACCCGAGGGTTGGGTCTTGATGCATCACCTACGCCAGGCTGGCGAGGCTACCTGAGCAGCTCAGGTGGGTTTTGTGTTTTTGGTCCGTAGAAATATCACCCTGGAAAGTCCAACTCTACCCAGAGGCGAGATGTTTCCTCTTCTTGTAATTTAAGCATAGCTAGGGGAAAAGGCAAAAAATGAGGAGCCTCAGAAAAAGAAACATTATGACAGGTTAAGTGGCATTCTAAACACAGTACGATCAAGTCAGCGTGGACCGTTCAGTCAGGCGTTCAAGGGCAGATTGGTCCTGAGTGACGCTGTACCCAGGTGATCTATGAGGTGTGGTGCTGTGAAGAAAAACTGTGAGAGGCAGAAATGAAGGGCAGACAGAGAGAAAGAACGGGAGTATGAATCCTGGGAATTCTGACTGATGAAGTCTTCTGGACTATCTCTGATTTTCCCTGGGTTTTGGCTATTTTACAGTTCTCAGTTACAGACAGCTGATAACAATACGGATATTCTTGTCTACGGAAATGTAAGTCAACTGTGTAAAATGAAGTGTAACTGATCATAGACATTTTGATTATAGACTTATAAATTTATCCTGGAATTCCTTATCTGAGTACATATATATATAAATAAAATTCCTTATCTGAATACATATATATATATTAATTCCCTTTGAACAGCTTGTAATGTCTTTTTGGCTCCCTTATTAATTATTGAGTTAAATACAATTATTTTACATTTACATGAGGGTCATGATTACTGTCTTTTAAACGTTCTCTTCAGCAACTTGATAATTTAAAATATGACATATATACTCTTAAATTTCCTGCTTTTTAACTAGGGGATGAGATATGACTGACTACAAGTTGCTATGCAGTTCCGAAGTCTGTCGGAGCTGTTGGCCTTGCTCTGTACTTTCTGTGACAATACTAATCAATAACTATTGCACTTACTCTTTCTTTCCCTCAACTAGATGCTTTCTTGACTAGTAGGCACAAACATTTTAGAAAATAAAAACGCTTTTTGGTAAGATTCTTTTTCTGTTATTGAATTAATGATGTTGTTCTTTGGAAAATAATAAATTATGGCAGGTGATTAAAATCCAGAAACTGTGAGAAAGCAGGGCAAAAAAGAACAGTAAACTGCAGTTCAACTAAGTCATACAAACATGCTGGTACATTTTCGTGCAATCTCCTGTGTTTATTTTTTCTCTTTTAGTTGTGGTTTGGTCCTTTGGTACATGTATGGTAGAAGAAGTTATCAACCTTGCTGATAGAGCCTCCATTGCAAACATATCCCAAGTTTACCTAAAAATTTAAGCTCCTAAAATATCAGTAGTTTGGAGATATGATTTTGTGGGCCATGATGTCATATAAATACCCATAAGACCACTGTGGAGATGTAATTTGTGAAAAATAGTATCTGAGGGCTGGAGATTTAGCTCAGTGGTTCCAGCACTAGCTTTGCAAGTGCAAGGTCCTGAGTTCAATCCCAGAGACCACATAGACTGCTGGGCGTGGTGACTCACATCCACCAGCAATCAATACCACATACCACAGTGCTGGGCGTGGTGGCTCACGCCTGTCATTCCAGCACTCGGGAGGCAGAGACAGGAGGATTGCCGAGTTTGCGGCGGCTTGCCTGGGCTACATAGGGGGCTCAGGGCCAGCCTGAACTACAAAGCGAGACCCTGTCTCAAAAAAACAAAAAAACCAAAAAACTATCTGAGTTTGCAGTTGCTCCAACATTCAATTGTATCAGTGAATTAAGTATGCTCATGTTCCATTTTTCCTTTGCATGTGTAAATATGGTGCTTTGTACTGGTGAAATTGTTTGGACAATCAGAGACTTGGACACTGAACTCAACCCCCCCCCCCAATCTTTCAAAGGTGTATTTAACCTAGAACAGAGCAAGACGGTTATTCCCATCTCTTCTGGGAGAATTATGAGAGATTTCCTTTGGTCAACTTAAATTATGTGGCTGCCAGCCTTCAGAAGGAAATGGCACTTTATGTGGAAAGTAATGAGTCAAGGAGAAAAAATAAGTGGAGATGATAGAAAGGAGAGCGAGATGAATGCGGAGAGATGTTAGGTGGTGTGTAGGGGACAAAGTTATTCTCCGGCAGTTTCGGGGGAGTCGTAGCCAAGGGGGACTCAGGTCAAGGGCTGATTTATTCAGTAAATGCCTGGGGAGCCCCTCACAGGTGGCAGGTCGTTTGTTAAGGGCTGGTGATTCGGGAGTGACCAAAACAGATGAGACTGACGCTCAGTGGAGAGGAACCGCAGGCGCCATCGAAGGGTCTGGAGTCCAGAAAAGTGCCGGTGTGGTACTGACCACGAGGAGAGCACGTTTGTCAGTTCCCCCTTGTTGGCCCTACTAACCAGGGGCGGTTGTCAGCGCCTCAGAGCGCTGTCCACAGGTTCTCGGGTCCTCCAGAGGCCAGTCTGAGGCTGCTCACTCACTTGGAATTGTCCTTCCGAGTGGACGCTGGGGACCGCTGGTGATCGAGGTCTGTCTCTCTCGAGCAGTTAGGCTCTCCTTGCTTGGAAGTTATTCACTCTCCCTGGGTTCCAGGAACAGGAAGAGCACAAAGGAAGGAGTTGGAATGGCCACAGACCCTGCCCTCAGGGGACCCGGGGGTCAATAGACACCGAGCAAATAATTAAGACATATTGATATGATTATAAATTCTGATGAGAAGTGGGAGGCTCTGTAGGCGAACAGATGGGGATGGGGCCTTTTTTTTTTTTTTTTTTTTTTTTTTACTGTGCCGGGGTCTGAAGGGGGAGAGGAAGAGGTGGTAGGGCAGTGGGAGGGAGACAAATCTTCCAGAGAGCAGTGAGACAGTTGGAATCTCAAGGATGAGGCGGGAAGAGGCCACTGTGGCTGCACTGTGGGATCTGCTGGCCAAAGTGGTAAGAGGAGGCAGGTAGGGGGTAGAAGCCCCGGATCCTGTTCATAGCTGCTGGGGATTTCCAGCAAGTACAGAGGGATCTCTGCTTTGCCTCTAGAAAGAGGCTGGGCCTTCCAGTGTGTGTGTATGTTTGTATGTAAGGGTCTCGCTTTGTAGCTCAGGCTGACCCTGAGCTCACTCTGTAGCCCAAGGCAAACCTTGAACTCAGCAATCCTCCTGCCTCTGCCTCCTGAGTGCTAGGATTACGGGCATGAGTCACCACGCCCGGCATTGTGGAACATAGTACCAGGCATCGAACTCAGGACCTTGAGCTTGCCAGGCAGATGCCGGAACCACTGAGCTAAACTCTGGCCCTTCAGTTACATTTTTATTTCAAATCAAGAGAGGTTTACTGAATGGGAATAGTTTGCTGTAACACTGGACGTTCAGCACGGTAAGATACTATAATGAAACACAACACGTATTTATGAGCTCATCCACATCCATCCTCTTCTCTATGTCACGGGCATGAAGGAGTGGTTTGATAGTCTGTCTCCTACCATGCAGCACAGTGCCTGCCTGGGGAATGTACTGAAAAACTTATGAGTAGATTAAATTAGATTTAATCACAATAATTATTATGCTGTTCTCTATCATCTCATGAAAGCTTTTATGTATGCTGTGGAAATCCAAGGTTGGGTATGGCAAAATACAAAAGGAGGTCATAACTGAATAATTTAAAGATGCCTCTCAGTGCTGAATTGCTCTGGGCCTGAAGGAAGGTGTTTTTTTTTTTTTTTTTTTTTTTAACACTGAAGTGTAGGGTCATTTGGAGCTGTTTTCTGATATTACAGCATGAGACTTATGAATGAAAATTTTATCCAATGATCTATCTTCAAAAGGTGGATCTTACTGGAGAAACAGTAAATGAATGGAGCCACAGCAGGGCGTGATTCTGGGTGGTCTTATGAGTATTTCCCTCTTGAAGCTTTGGTTTTAAAACTACAGTATCTTGGTTTGCTTAATACCTTTTTTTGGCTGAAGAAAAGATTTTCATCTTGGTTGGGTATAAAACAGTTTTCGTACAAGGATTCTCACAAACCTGAGCGTACCGATTTTCCAGGAACTATAAAATTCTGCATAGCATTAAGTCAATCAATCACCACACCCTCAGTTTGGATGTGTCCTACGATTTGAAAGTGTCTGCTTCAAAATTTGGGTGTTGTCAAAGTGGTAGAATTAATTGTTGGGTGGATTAGGAGGTCACCAACGTTTCTCTCTCATTAATGGAATTAAGTCCCTTACAGATGTGACTCAGGTAGCACTTGATTAGCTCGCACTGCTGCTGTGGAGAGCGCGGCATTCTGCCCCTCTGGAAGCTCCGCCCTTCACCTCGGACTTCCGGCCTGTTGGACGGGGATGTATAGTGTCCCAGTTTGACTGAGTTTCTCGCATTTGTCGTAGCAGTAGAAATGGACTAAGCCAGGTTGCACGTTTTCTTCAAAACAATCTGCAAGAGAGTCTGGTGGGGCCAGTTTTCCTTCTCCATCACTCGCTACTGCTCTAAGAAACTCCGTCTTTTAACCGTCTGTGGTGGTAAAAGGTGCTGGGGCCAGAGAGGGCCCTGCTTCTCTCACAGTGAAACGGAGAGCGCCTGGCTACAGCAGCGAAGCATGCTAAGCACATTTTCATATCATGCCAGAGACACACTCATGCCTTTCTGCTCAGTCTAACTAATAATAAATTTGAATTTATAGGTAAGGAAGTACCAGATGTAATTTAACATATTTATTTAAAGTAAACAAGGGAGCCAGACAGTTCCTGTTAGAAAGTCAGTCTGGCTTGTTTGATTGGCTTGACAGTGAAGACAAGCTTTGCAAATTAGCTCCATGACAAACATTTTCTATAAATTTAATGAAGGAAATTTTGAGCTCTACAGTTTTGACATGTTTAAACTACATAGCGATAGAAAGTCTGTTGGTAAATGCATCTTCTCTAGTAATTTAAAATGATGGTAAAAGTTTTAGAAATCCAAGTAAAAAATATGAAGAGCATTCAGGTTTTCTCAAAAGGTCACAGATTTTAAATGTTTGCTAAGAGAATAAAGGAAAGAGTGGTGTCTTGGGAAATGAAAGGGGTCTCCTAGTCCTCTCAATAGAAATGGATTTGGCCCCAATTAAGTAATATAAACATTAGGGAAAGAGGGGGCATATATATGTATATGCAAACATGTTTCCTGTGGTAGTTTTGGAGTCAAACGATGGATTCCTTGGACTTTTTTTGTTGACACCCTGGCGTTCTCTTCAAGGTAATCGGCCATTCCTGTTCACCAGGTTTGTCTTAAGCATTCAGAAAAAAAAAATGTGTCCTTCTAATTCCTAAGCATAACCCTAGAATCAGGGTCAGGAAAACGGTGTTTTCACCCTGGATTTATTACTTAAGGATCTATTTTCTCACTGTAAAAGTAAGACTTTCTATAAAACCTTTTAAAATACCAGAAAGCATATGAAAAACAAAACCAGCAGCGTTCTGGTTATTTATATTTCTACTTAGTTTTCTATGTTTAGCAATTATATTCATTCATTTCCAACATTAAGTTCTTGCTGTAACATTTGGTAACAGCTCTTTACCTTTATGAACACATTTCGATCATTTCATCACTCCATTGAATCTTTTCCTATATTATTTCTATGACCGAATCACATTCCAACAGAGGGAGACATATTTAAAGAACTCTATGGTTCTCAGACTGGAGCAAATGTATGGACTCTTTTCAAACAAACAAACAAACAAACAAACAAACAACAAACAAACCAAAAACCTCATGGTCTCTCCAGGGCTAACATATTATTTTTACTATGCTGCTCTTCTTTTATAAAGAAACATGAAATTATGATCAAGTCTTTCATGATGATAATTACATTAGAAACAACACAATTTTTAATTTAAACTTAATTACAAAGTCAGTATAATTAGAATATCAATAGTCATTTAAAGTGGCAGTGTTTGATAGTAAGTGGTAAATGCTTTCTATGTTTTTCTTGACCTGAATCATTTAGTCTTGGGTCCTGATGGAATATCATTTGAGTCATCTGGAATATCATATCAGTTTTATAACTTGTAATAATAAAACCACTTTAGACCATTGGTCCATTGTTTTCCTGGGTCAATCAGTTTAACGGTGTACTTCAAAATACAGTCCTAACGCAAGGTTAAGAAAAGTTCTCTCCTATGAAATCTATTCTTGTTAGGTACAAAGCGAGCGCTCCCACTGTGAGCCTGACACTGTCAGCCACTCACGGAGCGGTATCTCCGGCCTTCTAGGGCCCTTCTCAGAACGACCGTGACCCCTGCTCGTGGAGTCCTCCAGGACGCCAGCCCTCCATCGTCACAAATGTGGCTACAAACATAAACTTGAGCTATCGAGATCATAGCATGGCTTTTATAGTTTGCCAGATGGTCTAGAATATCTCTGTATGGCCATTTTTAAAAGATTGTCATCAAAATAAAGACACCTTTTTTTTTTTCCCCTTTTAAAAAAATTTCTTTTAAAACCTCAGAACCTAGAAACTAAACTACTTGGAATCCTCAATCGACCATTTCTTCTATTCTTTGATGTGGGGTGTACGCATTTCGTATAGCTACAGAAACAAATTGCCACAACTTAGTGGCTTAAAGCCACAGAAATCTGGGGTCTTGCATGCCTGAGGGCCAAGTCCATGGAGCCCGGTGTGAGTGCAGCCGCGCTCTTTCCCGAGGCCCCAGGGGAGAGTTCCAGGCCCAGGGGCGCATCTTCCACCTCTAACCTCTGCCTGTAGGTCCCCGCGCTTGCTGTGATTTGGGCCATTTGCCTTCCTCTGAAGGGCTCCTGCGGCCGCGGACACCACCCGGGCAGAAAGCCACGGTCGCCCCCTGTCAAGGTCACTTTCTTGGTCCGCAGCTGTCTTTTCACTGCTCAAGGTGAGAACGGGGTTGGGGGACAAGGGCATCGACGCCTTTGGGGGGGCCTTGCCCGGCCTAGGACACGTGAGAGGGGAGCTCTCCAGCTGGCGCAAAGCTGGGATGACAGGGCTGCGTCGGGAGCCAGGACTCTTTTAGGACAGATTCCCAGTGCTGGGATGTCAAAACCAAGAGGCATGAGTTCGATCCCTGGGACCACCAAACAACCACAACCCCCCCCCAAAAAAAAAGACCACGAGGCATGCATAAGTTTTCAAAAACCATTTTCATAAGCAATGCCGACTTCCTCCCCGCAAGGGTTGCTTCAAAATACACTCCTGACAGTGGCACACAGAATACCTTTCCTTGTTCTATGACCACATTGGTATTATTATCTGTTAAATGTCCTGCTATTTGATTAAAAAATAATCTCTATTTGGGTAATTTGATGTTGATTATTTTGATGTCACTGAACATTTAAAATGCATTCACTGATCAACTGAGCAAGAGAAGACCCAAGTGGATTATTCCCATCTCTCCTGTGCTGTGCTTACTGTGTTAAATAGAAGTTACCCTGGCGGTAAATGTGATGCGCTTCCGAAACCGCGGCAGCAGGAGAAGGTAGAGCACCTTCGAGCGACAGCACGTCTTGGACCATTTGAGAGGCCGAGTCATTGTTCAGCTAGACGCAGGCGGGAGCTGCTCACCAGTGTGCGTGGCCTAGACCGCCGCCATGCCCATCTCACGCCCGGGGCCTGGCGGGCACAGTGGGGACCAGTGCTCCACATGACCCTTGCTCGTAGGCCTGGGCCTTCTCTGCGGGGACACGGCTGCTGAGGCGTTTGGGTCACGACTGAGCAGGGCTAGGTACTGAGCAGAGGCGCAGTGGGGGCGCACACCTGTGACCCCAGCACTCTGGGAGGCTGAAGCAGGAGGACCACAGGATCCGGCCCAGACTGCACGATTCAGCCACACACGGCAACTGGAGAAGTAGTCAACTCCCAGTTCTGCCAAGAACAAAAAGCAAAAAGAAAGAGGAAAGTGACGTGACAGAAAAACTTTCTGAACAGGTAAAAATTTGGACATTGTTTATAAGCTGTCTCTTTGCACGACTCCCACGCTCACCGAACACAACTGCCCGTGATCGAAAGCAGAGGGAGTCATGGTGAAGAGAATGCGTCCTAAGTCTTTCTTTGTGCCCGGGCACCGGTCCTGGCGCGGGGCCTCACAGGGCCACTGCGTTCGCCCATCAAGCCTCGGTTTCCCCTCCTCGGCAGAACACCCGTTGTGAGTTAAGGACTCCAGCGGTGGAGGGAACCACGCAAAGCCCCCTTTCTGGACTGAAACCCGGCGCCCCTCCCCCTCCTCTCCCTCCGTCCGCCAGGCTGCGCTTTCCCCCAGGTGGACGGACGTCAGCGGGCCTTCCTCTCCACTCCGGGGGGAGTTGTTTCTGGCCTCGAGCTTTGCCTGGCACCAGGTCTGGGCAGGACGTCCGGGAGGGGGGAGCTGGGGAGGAGGAGGCGGGGTGGCATCGGGGAAGAGGCCTTGGGATGAGAAGACAGGTCCTCGCGGGCCCCAGGTCGGGGTGCAGCTCGGGATGTCTCTAGCTCCCTGGCTTTGCTCCTACACTTGGTATTCTAGGGAGCTCTGACTTATTTGTACCATTTCAATGATGTGGTGAGGTTAAAAATACGTTTCCTTGTGCATAGCAATGAAGATCGACGCTGCGGCGTGGAATATTCCAGGACCCAGAGGCCGCTGCGCGGGCTGTGGGCTGCCGCCGGCAGGTGGCGGTAGCGTACCACAGAAAAGCGGAGGAACTCGGCCTGGGGAAGCTGGGAGGTTCAGCTTTGTTTTGCTTTGTTATTTAAGCTTGACAATACCCATCTATATATCCTGTGGGTGCACAGTGTTCGAGCCTGGTCTAATCTTAAACTAGTTTATGATGATATCATTATTTTTTACTGCCACAAATTAACTGTCGGTTTCAATCTCCCCCATATTTCAGCTGCCTTCGGGGATCATCGTGTCAGTTTCACAGCTTTCCAGTTTTATGACTGAGATCAAGAGTGATTCCTTGAAGGCACACGGGAGCCGCCGTGAAATGTGGGCAGGCGGCCGGTCTTGGAGGTGTGCCGGGAGGGGCGGGGCGAGCTCCGAGGCCCGGATTCCGGCCTTGACATTTACCCAGGCTCCGGCCGCCCTTGCGGGATTGGCGGTGACCTGCTATCAGCAGAGTGGGGCGGGTTGGGCGGCTGTTAATGCTGTCTTCCAGCACTCGGTTCAAACACGGGAAGGTGTGCAGAGGGCCTCGGGGCTCAGACGCCTGAGACCCACAGAAAATTGCTTCTGGACATAAAGCCTCGGCACCGGGCTGTTTATTCATCCTGTTCGTGCCTGACGCTTGCCGAGTGCCCATTAGACGCTTGCCCTTCTTGGGCTAGAATGTCCTTGTGAACTTGCAGGGCACAGACTCCCGAAGTACGAGGGTGAAGGAGGTTAGGGTCCTCTCCGTAGAGCTGGCAGGGCACCACTGATGGACGACAGACTCGAAGGAGAAAGAAGTCAGATTCTGGCTCGCCCGGGTCGGAGTGCCCGTCAGCAGTGCGCCGCCTTCCATCGGTCGCCGGGTTCTGCTACCAGCCGGTGATGTCCAAGAACGTGCCGGGGGACAGGGGTGATCCCAGAGGGCAGCGAGAGCAAGCAGGCTGCTCCCCGGGGTGAGCGAACGGGCGGGGGCCACGCCCTGCTCAGTGAGCCGAAGCCTGGGGACCGCGCTTCTTCCGCAGCCTCAGCGGCGGGACGGCCCGGCTGGCTGTTCTCAGCACTGACGACAATGGCTCCCCCTATCGACTGTCCACGAGGACTGCGCCTTTCCCAGTGATGAGTTCCATCTTGAGAGCGCTCGCTCCGGCTGGAAGCTGCTATCCTTCTGTATAGGTGTACGAGATACACAAAGGAGTTAATTCTTCTGGGAAGCAGCCATGTTGGAAATGAAGCCAAAGTCCTTCCATGGTCCTCGTGTGAAGTCGCACTCTCTGTCTTTAAAGCACGGTTAGCTAAAAACCTCTCCACTGTCCGGAACAGGTGTGCGGGGAGTCTGGCCCTCACACGGCGTCAGATGGGAGGCGGGGAGTCTCACCCTGCGCTTCTTCGGGGCTTCAGGGGCTCTGGAAGCAGCCCTGGTAGACTTTGCCTGGCAGTTGGGCCCACAGAAAGGGAGTGGCTTGTCTCAACCCGGCTTGGAGTAGCGGGCACAGCATTCTGTTAAAGGCCTAGAAGCGGAGCGCCTCGAGGGCGAGAGCGTCTTCTCGGGACGCGGGGCAGGGAGGGGACCTTCACGCGAGGGTGACGACAGGGCCGGCAGCGGCGTTCGGAAACACCCACGGCCACCGGCGTCTGTTTGTAGAGAGAAAGGGCGCGAGGCGGGGTCAACGCACAGAAGCGCTTTGAATGGTAAGCGCAGCGCAAATGGGCACGCTATTGATTCTTCGCGGAGACGCACCTGTCTGCCTCGTGAACACATATTACCCCTGAGACCGCCTTTAACAAAGTATTTAGTCTGACCTCTCCAGACTGCATTTACAAGCTCATTTCTCTCCTCTTTAGGTTTCAGGGCTTTTCACTGAGATGTAAGTAGGCTTTTGTTACAGTCCCAGAAGACTTTCCAGCGAAGAGTTTCAGACAATAGACAATAATCCTAAGTGACTGTGCCATGAATTTCCACGGAAAGGTGTGAGAGAGACACTACGGAAGAAGGATGAGATTACAGGAATTCAATTTAAAAGGATCGGAAGGCACATTTGGGAGAAATGAAAGCTGGAGTGGCAGAATGTGGAACGTCCGGAAGCAGGACTGCCAGCCCCGCCCCGCCCCGCGCGCCTTGACGCCTTCTCCGTGTGCGTGTAACTCAATCTGTTGTGACTCTGGCCACAGCCAAGTGCGGGGAACCGCGGAGGGCCATTTAAGACTCCATTAGAGTCCCTGGCCCTGCTCTGAGCCGGCCGGAATTATCCGATCTGTGCCCAAGTGGAGGCCGGTTCAGCTGCTGATTTTACTTACCTTTCACAAGGATCCAGAGGAAGATCTCCTGCAAGATTCGCTCTCAAATGCTGCCTAATGGTGCTGTAAAGTAGCCTACTCACCTCCGATCAAAAGTGGCCTCTGATTTATGTCACTGAAGGCTGTTTTCCAAAATGTATCATGACTGTTTTAATAGCCTGTGAACTCAGGTTACCCATCGGACAGATGGGAATTGAGCCGTCTGTGATTATAACATAAGTGATGTTTTTTTAAAAAAGCAAACTGCATATTTATTTGATTGCTCTGAGTTCCCAGTGCATTATCTGGATAGCTTGTCCATTTCTGTCTGGGATGGTGTCAGAAGTTTTCAATCGCAAGTTCCCCCCGGGCAGGACAGATGTCATCTCCATCACTTTGAGAGCCCCAGGCTCCTGGTCCGGCAAGCATTTCTTGAGTGCCCATTAGTGCCCATTACGAAGCTGGCATTCTCTCTGGCAGCATGATGCTCCTCCATTTGCAGATGGCAGCAAAGATATTTTCCTTTGCATACATATGTGCAGGGAGTCAAAGCCTCTCTCTCCCTCTCTCTCTCTCTCTTTCTCCCTCTCTTTCTTTGTCTCTCTCTCTCTCTCCCTTTCCCCTCTGTCTCCCCTCCCCCAAGCTTGTCTTTCCTCTCCTGTGATCATGCAGAAGAAGAGAAGAAATGAGGCATGTTGTTGGTTTTTGGAATCTTTTCATTGTTTTGTTTGCCACTGAGACAGGTTCCTGCCACACAACCCAAGCTGGCCTCAACTTCGCAGGGCCCCTCCTGCCTCCGTTCCCCAGGTGCTGATTGCAGGCATCACCTCCATGCCTGGCTTGGGCTTTTGAGATCCTGAGCATCCAGTTCCGTGATGAAATCCAGGTGGCTCAGGACTAAGTTGCTTCTATTGCACGTAGGATGGTTTTAGAGACAGTGGGCTGTTTAGATATTTTTTTTCTTTCTCTTTAATTTCCCCATAATCAGGAAACAAACACACCACATCTGCCCTATTGCCACAACCCCTACAACCTCAGTTTCTCTAACGTTCTTCTCACAGCTCGGAGGCACCTAGCTGCCATGGGCCTGTGAGGCCTATGCTGTTCAGAGCCCATCTAGAGGACAAGACAGCAAAGATGACTCTTGATCTCAGAGTAGCGCTTATGCCGTGTTCACTGTTATCTCCACGGACATATTCTTAGTGTGGTTCCATGGGCTTCTGGAGCATTGGGCTTTTCAAACATAAATCATTCCTATTTGTAGGAATTTCATTCCAGTATTATATTCTCTCGTCGCTGACTCCGGAGACTGCTGCCGAAGGGAGGGAAGAAGAACAGGGAAACGCTCCAGGAAGTTGGCCTAAGGTGTGTTCATGCATTTCTGACTAGAGCAAGTCACTGCTTACAGCTGTTTCCATCAGCTAGAGTGGAGGTCTCAGTGTCTTCGCTACCTGTATTTAATATAAAAGATGGGCACATTTGTAGAGTTCCAAAGCGTATTGCATGTGTATGGTTAAAAGGAAAAATAACATTCATTACGCTTCTTTTGTGCTTGATGAGCCACGACAAGGTCATCTTAGTTCTGAGGAGAGAGCTTAATCCAAACACATGGACCCCGTTTCCCCACTCAGGAGCAGGGCCGTGGGGCGTCGCGACTGAAATGTGGGTCTGGGGACCCTGTGGACGAGGGTTCCGGCTCTGCTCTGCCATTCTGTGCGGTCCCTTGATTTCCTTATTGTATCACCTATGAAATGACGTGTATGATGGTATTTCAGGGAGCTGGCCCGAGACTGAGATCTGGTGAGATCAAATGTCCGGCAGTGTGAGTACAGTGAATGTATTCAGAAGCGCCTGCGTTTCCATCACAGGTGCGAACTTCTGTTTGCCTTAGGTGAAATAGTATGTCCTCACTAGAGCCATCTTTCATGATTAAAAATATGTACCAGCAGGTTTTTGTCACTTGAGAGAAACCTACTTTCCACTGTCAGCTTTCCCCACAGCGACCCCTCCCCCGCCCCACAGTGAGGACGGGAGACTCCCTAACACCGCCACTCAGTCAGGGGCATTGCCAGCCTTCATACTAGCTCGTAGCCCGTTGTTTGACTCCTAGTCTGCTATGGACTGGTGGCTAAGAAGGCCTCACTGGTCTCTGGCGGCCATGGAGTCCTGGGTCCCGGGGTGTGTGCTGGTCAGGGAGCCGCTGGGCACATGGATTCGGAGAAGGGCCTTCTGAGTCCAAAGCCTGGCTGGGCCCATGACTCACTCTGTGGCCGTGACAGAGTGACGTGGCCGCCTACACCCCTTTCATCTTCAATGAGCCGATGATTGCAAAAGACAACCTCCACAATCCTGCGAAGGGAGGACTTCTAAAAATTTACCTTTTAGTCAAGAACATTTAACATGATATTCATGTTCTGAAAATCAAGTGTACAAGGCAGGGTTGTTCACCATTGGACAATGCTATTCAACAGATTTCAGGAACTTATTTATCTTCCAGAGTGTAAACTTCCCATCTGCTCAATAATAATTCTTTATTCTTTCTCCAGCCAGAGCTTAACACACATTGCTCCGTTTTCTGGGGACTATTTTAGATGTCTCATGAAAGGAAAAGCATATACCATCTATCTGTCTTTTGTGAACAGCTTTTCATGTAGCAAAATATCTTAAAGTTCATTCATTTTATTATAAATAGGATTTTCCTTTATGAAGTCTGAATACCTCATATTCTATGTGTATAACACATTTTTAAAAATAGATGTGTTATATTTTTTGCGATTGTCAGTAACATGCCTTACATATATGATATCGTTTTAGATCTTAAGGTATGTAAAATGGGACTACTTTTAATCACCATTTTTTTTTTTTTTTGAGACAGGGTCTCGCTTTGTAGTTCAGGCTGGCCCTGAGCTCACTATGGTTCCCAGGCAAGCCTCAAACTCAGCAATCCTCCTGCCTCTGCCTCCCGAGTGCTGGGATGACAGGCGTGAGCCACCAGGCCCGGCACTGTGGTATATGGTATTGATGGCTGGTGGGCATGAGTCACCACGCCCAGCATTGTATGTGGTCACCGGGATCGAACTCAGGGCCTTGCGCTTGTGAGGCAGGCACCGGAACCACTGAGCTAAATCTCTGGCCCTTTTAATCACCATTTTACAAATGAAGCTGGGGGCTCCAGAGACTGTCTGTGTCCAGCCAGGCTTCGGCCCTGCCCACTGGTCAAGAGCTTCTGTTTCAGGAGAGATAACACTTTCATACTTGAAGTCTTCACAGTGCCTGGCACCTATAAACATGAAATAAATGTCAGCTAACTCATTAGCGAGGAGGCTGTGCCTCTGGCTGAAGAACGTTTATTCACCTTCCTTGTGTTTTCTTCGGATGCAGTTCTAAAGTGACGAAATTTTCTGTTATGAGGTTGAACTGGGGTTCATTACAGAGACAAATTTATAGCCGGGTTAATTCAGAGTGTTCCTCCTACACCTGAGTTCCCATGAAGTCTGGAGGAGATTTAGTGGGTAGTCGGTGGTCTTATCTATGTCACCACCTTCTCTCCTCTCAGTGACGTTACATTCATGCATTCACTGACCTCCCCCGACCAAACACCAATATTAAAACAAGGTGTTATCCCTTGTACTAAGAGTCAAAAAGCTGCTACCCTCGCGCTCAAATTAGAGTTCCAGTTATGCTATCTGCGTGTGACTCTACTAGCCAGACTTTCTCTGTGTCGCCTGCGGAAGGTGAGTCCTTCCGCTGAGCCCCTAGTCACAGCCCTGCCTGCCCAGAGCGGCTGCAGGACCCGAGAGCAGGCGAAGGCCGAGAGTCTCGCGTTGCCTGCACAAGGCCAGAGCCGGAAATCCTCGCGGGGCTGGGATTTTGCCCCAGCTGTCCTGTCACCGGAAGTGAGTCTGCTATCCGTTCTCCTCTTTTTCTCTGGTCCCGTATTGCTATTTTTCACTGTAGCAAGTATTCCGCTCCTTCTTTGTGACAGAAAATGTGGCTTTTCTTATCTTTAAGGTGTCTCAATTTAGTGGAAAATAGAATTGAGTCCACTGCCCACTCCCTGTTCCAGGAATGCTTTTCTCAAAATAGGAAATATATAGTGTGTGGGCTGTGTGGCCAGAATTAGGTTGGATCAGTATGAAACAGGAAGATTTGTTTGCTTCAGAAAAAAAAAAAAATCTCCCACTGCCCTAGGCTGGCTGCGGATCCAGGATAAATATCTGGACTCCAAGCTATAGAAATCAGTCATCCTGGGTGGATTATTATAATGATGGCCCTTTCTGTGGACTCCCACAAGTCCTTTTAACAAAGCCTTTTGTGACCAAACTGGCATTTCTACTGAAGTTGGAAACCCTTGTATTTAATGCCTTCTCACTGATTAGGTCAGAAGAGAAAGAAATGGACTTTCCTACGGAGATAGGCAAACCTTTCCTTTCCTTTTCGGTTTCTATAATGAATTCAAATAGAAGGCTGGCTGTTCTCTAGATAGCCAGGTGAAACTAATCACCCCGGAATGGCGGGAAGGAAGGAAGACCCCAAGTCCAAAATCACATCTGAAGTTTCTCTCATGGCTTTGAAGCAGCCATGGGGTAAAATCGTGATGAAATTTATCGCCATTCGTCTTTTGGATTCTTCTTTCCCATTTATGAGTTGGATAATAAAGGCCTGGATTTGTTTGGACTGCTTCAGAATATCACAGAGGAACAGTGAAAATGCGAGTCGCCCAGCGCCCGTGCCACATTCAGGAAGAACATGGGGAAACGTCGCTCATGGCGTGTTTAGAATTTCTAACGCCGATAGCTGAAAAATGGTGAGAGTCACAGGCCAAAGGAGAAGTGCGCATTTCTTGCGGGCTGAAGAATTTCCATGGATGAGGGCTCATCAAATGCATCTAAAATGTGTACCTCAAGGAAGCTAACTCTTTTCTAAGCCCTCAAACCTCTCTACTGGAAATTTCATTCTTCCATTTGAAAAACTAGGCTTTGTGATTTGCAAAGTCTATTTCTTTTTCTTTAAGTTGAATGCTAATGTTTTGCCTTGTGCCCTTAACTTAATGGATCTTCTCAAAACTGGCAGCTTCGCCTTCATGCGGGAAGAAAGAATGATTCCAAATTAAGAGCACCAAAATAGGTTAAGGATACATTATGTCAGAGGCTGTAGATGTTAACAGGCAAAGGAAGCACAAGTCATAGGGCACAATACAATTATGGGCCACTGGGTACGATCACAGCGACTCCATCCGGTGACTTCACCTTTCCAGGCCGCCTGCAGCCTGAGGACGGGGCGTTTTCCGGTTTTTCACTGAATGGAGCAAGTACAGGGAAGGCCTTGCGCACCCCGATCAGCTCTCACGTACCCTCCGCCTGCTCTGAGTGCTGGTTCTCACGGTCAGGGCTGGCCGAGGCCGCGCCTCCCAGGAGGTGATGACTCCCGCCCCGCTGGGGTCGGACAGAGAGCAATGGGTATGGGGCTACCAGTAGCCCCCTTGGGCTCGGGATGGATGATTACTTTTGGGGTCTGAGCTCCTAAATCAGGCCAAGGTGACCCTTCAGATGAAGCCATACCCGGCACAGCTGCTGCAAACCCTCCCCTTTGGCTTTTCAGTAAGGGGACCCCTTCCTGCACTCGAACTGTTGCGATCACCTCAGAATCTAAGAGAGAGAGAGTGTGCCTAAATGTTTTAACTTATTTTGTCCTCATGAATTAATATGATTCCATATTATTGTTAACTAGCATTCCACTAGAAAACCGTAGACTACTGTCAACCAATCATTGAAGTCTGTTCTGTTGACCCTGAATAAGTCTTTGAATTACGAGAAACATTCCTTCAGCTTAGTAAGATTCTCTGTGAAGGTTTTATCCATCGGTTTACAAAGAAAAGCATGGCTGACAAGGAAAATCGCAAAGGTTGGAAATTTCAACTCTATGATTCCTATTCCTTTCCCCCCCAATTTTGTTAGTTTGTCTAGCATTCAATTCTATTTATAGAAGTCCTCCTAAAAGCTTGGCTTTTCAAGTAAGAATGATGTTCTGCTACAATAGGAATAATTATTAGGGCTTTGTCCATGGTAGTCATCTGGGTGACACAGTAAAAGACTGTCACTTGGAATCAGAGTCCGTCCAAGTCTGAAATGATATGTATTTTCTGGGGGCTCTGTAATTAGAAATGTGATTGTATAAATGTCTGAAAAATCTGTTCTGTTTTAAAGAAACTGGCTTCAAGCCTGTTCTAATCCGGACACGAAATTTGCAGAATTTGAAGGTCTCCTTGTATTGCTACCAGCTAGAGCTCTGAGGTTGGCTGATTCAGCGGCTGGAAGAGTGGTGTTTCTGGCTGACAGGCACAGCCTCCTGGAAATGTCAGGTTGACCCTACCATTTAGAAAAACAGAGTAGAGAAGTAATGAGAAAGGACACCGAGACAGAAACATTATAAAAGCATTATTATCTCTGCTGGGGAGAGGGTACGTGACTGTACAATGGAGGAGTTCTGATCCCTTATTCAAACAGTCCTTTGTACCAAACATTATGTCCAGACATGTTGATTGAAGTACTGAACGAGATATTAGTGATACTCAAACTATATTTTAGTCTAAAGAAATTGGCTCTTTTATCCCACCATGTTGTTGCTTCTTTATAATCAATACCTTCTGATTAATTCTAAAGCATTCCTTTTAGAGTAGGAAGGTGCTTCCTATTTTCTATTTAGATATCTGATGTTCATTTGGTTCAATTTCTTCATGTTTCCAAATGACTCTTGCTGGATTCATATAATGTAAAGTTGTTACCATTTGATCTTTGAATGGGACGCATCCATTTGAAGGTCAGTGCTGAAAAGCCAGGAAATTGCTCTTAATTTTATATAATTTATGGTTTATTTGTGAAAGTCACACGATTTCACATTCTAGGACTACTTCCTGGGATTCTATTTCAAAAGGCCACTGCTTTTTAAGGGAAGATGAATACATTTTGTTGCTGTTATTGAATTTTCCAAACAAAAAAGGCTTGAAATGCCGTTTACTACTAAGAAAGTACAGGTAATTATTAGAGTTGCTAATGTCTTTGTTCAGAGTCCTCCTTGGCTGTCATATGGTTATCTCTTGAAAGAGTTGGTAATTGTTATGGCTCAGATTCACTATGTCTCCGAAAGGTGTCATGTGCTTGGAGGATGCCTGGACACTGGGCTCTCCACTCTTCAGTGGCTGTATTCTTGTCCCCAGCTCCTGCTATCTCTCTGTCCTTCTTGGCTGCCGTGTGGTGAGTTGCTTTTCTCTACACACCCTGCTGCCTGGGAGCAAACTAAGTACGCATGGACTGAAATTGTGAGCCGAGATAAATCTTTTCTTTCTTTCTTTCTTTTTTTTTTTTGGAGACAGGGTCTTGCTTTGTAGTTCAGGCTGGCCCTGAGCTCACTGTGTAGCCCAGGCAAGCCTCAAACTCAGCAATCCTCCTGTCTCTGCCTCCAGAGTGCTGGGATTACAGGCATGAGCCACCACGCCTGGCTGAAATAAATCTTTTCTTTAAATGGTAGGTGGATATTTGGTCCGGGAATGAGAATGTAAATAATACAGAAAATTGATGCCAGATAAGTCAGATCAGTGCAGTGACTGTATCAGACCATGTGTTTTAGAAGTCTTGGGGACTGATTTGTGGGAGGAGACTGGGTAGATCTGAAGATGCTAGAGAAGTTATAAAGTGCTGTAAGCAGAGTCTGATGAATGTTTCTAGTTAGAGGTCAGAAGACTAGAATTCCAGCAGGAATTCTGACTATTAAGGCAAGGCTCAGGCGGTTTTGGTTGGAAATAAGGAGTGCATTGCCAGTTAGACCGGTAGTCATGGGTATTGTGCTCTGGCACAAAATTTGCCTTCATTTCATTCATGTCTGGTGACTTTTTAGGGTACTGACATTAAGGAGGGCAGACTAATTAATCTGGCAGAGGAAATTTCAAAGCTGCTCAACATTTAGACTGTGGCCTTGATATAGCTAGCTCTCTTTAGTCTGATCTACAATGGAGATCAGTAGCAAAAAAGAAACGTGAAGAATCTGGTTTCATTAGAAAAAGAAAAGCTTGCAAAGGCGCTGCAAAGAAGAACACAATTGCTAAGGAAATTAGGATTAAAATGAAGCAGAATACTTTGTAGGAGCCAAAGAGATGATTTGAGGTCATCTCAGTCATCAGCAAAACAACCCTTTATTGGCTCAAAACTATAAATGTTTCGTTTGAAAAGAGAGACCCTGGGACACCTGTTCATTCAGGGCCACCTAGGAAACTGGATCTCCAGTGTTTATTTTGCAGCACTCAACCATCCAGGCGTGCGGAAGCCTATGCAGCCGTGTTCCCAGCGGCACTGGCTGCTGCTCGAGCTGGCGGCAGACCCTGACACCATCCACGTGGTGCTGCTTGTACAGGTACCCACAATGCAAGAGTTACGGGGTCACGGAGGCTTCTACCTAGACTTCAGCAAAGGGCTTGGGAGGCCAAGCCGTTTTCTTGTGAGAAAGCAGCCCAGGAAGCTGTGAGAGTAAAGCCAAACGTGCAGTAGAGACCTCAGCCAGTCGGAAATGCAAGAAATACGGGACATCTCTTGAGGAAAGCTGCAGGCAGTGAGCTGAGCCAGCCTAGGAGAGAGACCGCGGCGGGTGGGACTAGCTGTCCAAATCCTGTGGATCTCACATTCTGGCACATGTGTTTCCAGGTGCTTAACGTGAACTCGCAGGATTTAATGTTTGCCCTGCTGAGTTTTGGTCCTTTCCCACCTTTTGGAATGGCAATAGTTATCCTTTGTCCTTGTAGGTTAAAAGTGATTTAGCTTTCTTTTTTACTTTTATAGGGACCCACAGCTCAGAGTTTGCCTTGAATCACTGAGGGAACTTTGGACTTGAATGTTTTATTAACGTTGGAACCATTAGGACCTGGCCAACTCTTGGAGATGAATTAAATGCATTTTGCTTAATAAGAAATACATGAACCTTTTGAGAACCAGGAGCGGAATATTATGACTTAAATCTAAAATATTGCCCCAGAATCTCATGTGTTTTCAAGATCACTGGGTTGTTGGGGTGCCATACTAATCAGCGGTATACCCTTTCATCGATGAACCAAGAGCTGCATACGCTGTTCGATGGAACCTGGCTGGAGGTGGTCGCTGAAGTGGACCCGGAAGGGCACATTCCTGTTCCGGGGTCTTCTCTGTCTTTCTGCTTTTTTTTTTTTTTTTCTCTTTGAGACAGGGTCTCGCGTTGTAGTTCAGGCTGGCCCTGAGCTCACTATGGTGCCCAGGCAAGCCGCCGCGAACTCAGCAATCCTCCTGTCTCTGCCTCCCGAGTGCTGGGATGACAGGCATGAGCCACCATGCCCAGCATTATATGTGGTAACCGGGGAACGAACTCAGGTCCTTACGCTTGCGAGGCAGGCGCCGGAACCACTGAGCTAACCCTCCGGCCCTCTGTCTTTCTGCTTTCTGAGTGCAGTGACATGAGCACCTCTCCCAGGCCCTTTTACTGTGCATTTTTTTTTAATTGGAGCAAGCTGAACAGACATGAAACAAAACCATGAGTCAAAATAAACCTTTCTTTCTTTAAGCTGTGAAAGGTTAAATATTTCATTCCAGCAATGGAAAAATGACTAATACAGTAAACCTAAGAAGAACTTCTGCAATTTAGGTGCTTTCTTTTCATTTTCAATAGGAGAAAAGCAATAGTATTTTTTCTTTTTTTTTTGCTTATAACCCCAGTGCATTTCACAACTGTCTAAATTCAAAACGTTTTGATTTTTAAGAATACAAGAATTATAGTACTGAAGATATAAACTTTCTTGTTAGGCAAAATCAAAGTGAAAAGCATCAAGTTTATATTTTCATTGTTATTAAAATATTTTGTTTTTTAACCTTTGTAGGTGTAATATTTATTGAAAGGAAATTCAGTATGAAAATTTAAAATCTCATGAAAATAATTTTTTTTTTTTTTGGAGATGGTCTCGCTTTGTAGTTCAGGCTGGCTCTGAGCTCACTATGTAGCCCAGGCAAGCCTAGAACTCAGCAATC
>PVIC010012946.1:0-38853 GCA_004025085.1 Thryonomys swinderianus
AAAAAAAAAAAAAAAAAAAAAAAAAAAAATATATATATATATATATATATATATATATATATATATATATGTTTCTGCATATAGCTGTGCTCACTCAGGTTTTACAAATACATATTCAACTATGCAAAAAATGCACAAATGTACATATGTGCTCGCAAAACTTTAGATATTTGTATCATTTCTAGTTTGAGATTATTAAAAAGAATATACCTATCAAATGCCCTATGTAGGTATTCTGGAAAAATATGCAAGACTTTCTCTAAGCAACAACTCTAGACATGAGATTGGGTGGTCACGAAATACGTAAATATTACAGTTTGGGGGATAATGACAACGTTCTTCCTCAAGTTCTCATTGATTCTTCGCCCATGAAGTACAACGGTATTTTCCTTGATACACATCCTCTGTGAAGCTTCTCAATTTTTTGCCTTTCTGGTAGGTGAGTAGTACTATACAATTTCACTTTTCCTTTGCATTTAAATTAGTAAAAGATTTGCAAATCTTTTCAACTGTTTATTGCATAGAGATATTTCATTTTCTTTGACAGGACTATTTTATGTACATGTCTTAATTTCCTTGGGTCATTTGTCTTTTTCATACTCAGCTGTATTTTTTACACATTCTAGACACTAATCCTTTATTTTCTTTGCAAATAGATTCTCCAAGTTTGTGGCTCCATTTCCCCCTTTCTAGTGCATTTTGATGAATAATGGTACTTAACTATAAAACGGTCAGATTTATACATATTAGATTTTATGCTCAGATCTTTTTCTGACTTAAAAAGTCCTCCTTTATGCGAGAAATATAAAATTCTCAACTTTTTTTTTCAAGTTTTACATTTCATATTAGAGTGTTGAATGCTTCTGGGATTTGTTTTGAATGTCATGATTTAATGATCTTTTTATATGAAAAACCAATTGTTTCCAATAAGTTTAATGGAAAAATCCTTCCCTTCCCAAATTATAAGGAAAATCACCACTGTCATTTGCCAGTATGTTATGCAGCCAACTCTCTCTACCCCCACTTCGGCATCTTCACCACGGCTGACTGTACACCGAAAATATTTGGAAAAAAATTACATGTGAGATGAATTCTGTAAGACTTTTCTTATTACTCCTTGAACAATGGAGTATAATTGCTATTTATATAGTATTTACGTTGTATTAAGTATAATAACTAATGCAGAAATGATGTAAAGTATACAGACACTTTATACACAAACACTAGACCATTTTGTAAAAAAAGACTTCAACTGCTATAGATTTTGATGACCATGGAAGCCTTGGAAGGAACTTGGGAAGATATCAACTGGAGATTCTATATGCATCCACACATCTTGGGTCTCTATTCTAATTAATCACCCAATAGGCTTTTAATTTAATATTTAATTGGTAAATAATAATGGCATGTATATATGCAATACAAACTAATGTTTTGACAACATATGTGGTCACTTTGTTTTAACTCATTACACTACATTTCCTTAATTACAAGAGCTGTGTAACATGTGAGTGTGGCAGCTCTCCATACCTCTCTATTTATAGAAGCTTTTTGACTCTTTTCTTCTTTTCTCATTTTTTCTTTCCTTCTTTTCTTTCTCTTGTCCGACCTAGTTCCCCTTCCCCTTTCAACATTTTCTTCCTTTTCTATAGTATCTATTATCCATTTTAGTCTTCATTTACACTTTGTTTCTTATGCCAGAGAAAGAATTCCATATTTAGTCATGTATGTTTTATTTATTCTGCTTAAGACTACAGTCTCAAGGTGCATCCATTTAGTTATAAATGACTTTATCTTTCTTTGTGGTAGAGTAGTACTACATTTTATTAAAAAAACACACTCTCTCTCTCTCTCTCAAACACACACACACACACACACACACACACACACAAATATCTTCTTTATCCAGTCACTGGTTGATGGGCATTTAAGGTGTTTCCAAGATTTAGCTATTACAAACTGTACCACTATAAACATGGGTGTGCATATATCTCTGTGATGTGATGTTTTTAATTTTGGGGGGAAGATAACAAGAAAGAGAATAGCTGGATCAAATGCAACTTTTAGTTTTAACTTTTTGAGGAAGCTGCACAGTGATTTCCACAGTGGTTGCACCAGCCTACACTTCCACCAACAGTGGAGAGGGGTTATTTCTACCCACAGTCTCGCCAGCAATTGTTTGGTTGATTTCTTGATACAGCCATTCTTTGTGGAGTGTGGTAGAATCTCAGTGCTGTTTTAGTTTGCACCTCATGAATGATCATTGATATTGAGTATTTTTCATATATTTATTTGGTGTTTCTCCTTTATCTGAGTAGTCTCCATTTCAAATGCACATTTTTAGACTGGGTCTTTTAAGTTTGGGCCACTTATATTTTTGAGTTCCTTATATATTCTAGATAGCAGTCCTTTTTATGAGATACAAATAATAAATTTTTTCCCACATAGTGGGTTGTCTTTTCACTCTGTTTGTGGTTTCTCTACTGTGCAAAAGCTTTTTTTTCAATAAGATGAGACCCCAGTTGTCAATTATTTGTAATAGTTTCCATGTGACTGAAGTTCTGTTCATAAAGTCTTTTCCTACACCAATATCTTCTACAATTAAATTATAATCCTAATACAACATACTGGAATTTATGGGACACAATGAAAGTAGTCCTAAGAGGAAGATTCATGTCAGTGAATGCCCATATTAAGAAAATGTGATGGTAATAAAAAAGTGGAAACAAAGCTTATGTATTTTGGGGGTAGGGAGTTGTGGAGTAGGTAGGGGAACAGGAAAAAGATGAGAATTAAGTCATGTCATACACTGGTACAAATTCCCAATATTGAGTGTGTTCATGATGTGTATATACAATGTATCAATCAAGATAAAAAAGAAAGAAAATAGAATGATCTCACATGTTTCTTCTCATTAGCACATTTTTAAATTTGGAGGCAGAGTATGTCCCAAGAAATGCTGTGTAGGTTGATAAAATTTATGAACCTTTGCATGATTTTTATGCTCTCCTTATACTTAACTATGTTTTTTTCTGAGTGAAGAAATAAATTGTAACTGGAATCCAGTGCTTCATAATCTTCTGGTATACTTACAATGGTGCTCAAAAATCTTGACATTAAGCCAGGCATGGTGGTGCACATCTATAGACTGCCAGCATTCAAAAGAATAAGGTAAATAAGATTGCTGCTAGTTTGAGGTCAGCTGGGTTACATAGGAAGTTCAAGGCCAGTCTAAACTATGTAGTGAGACCCTCCTTCAAAAGGGAAAAAAATCAATGTTATTTTGATTATTCTTATGTCCTTTAGATAACTTTATATGTATACCTTCAATTTTTTCCTGTCATGTTACCTTCGTAAAGACACTTTGAAATCTTCTTTTGATTGTAGTTTCTATTCATGTTTCATACTTGTATCTTTATTCTATTGTATACCTGTTATGTTGTTTTTAAAGGAAACCTAGAGTGATATGAAGTAAATATGTACTCTTTAATCCACTTTCAAATTTCTGTCACTTATTTTCAGTAAATCATGTTGCACTATTCTTTTTTAATTAGTTAAAATTTCTTAGTATATGTTTGGTGGTACATAATAATTACATTAATTTTGGGGAAATGGTACATGTATATAACACCCGCTAGTTCTTTTGTATTATATTCATTTTGTCAGTTATCTAAAAAGTTGGTGGAATGTATATGAATAAAATCTTTATGAAGTCATTATATTTCTAACATTTAAGTACTATGTGAGTTGTTTCCTTAATTTAATTTAATATATAATTTAATTTAAGTTAATATATTTTTATTTTCATGATTTGGCAACATATTGGGACATTGATTCCCTAGGTTAGATAAGAATAGACACAGACCCATAGGAGGAAGAGAATGTAACGTGTCAGAAGCAAACACTCCAGAGGGCCAGATAGGATCAGCTTCCGACCATGAAAAACTGTAAAAATTACCAAAGCAAATGTGATAATGGGAAGCGAATAAATGCAAGGCTAGAAAAATTTTTGGTAAATATAGTTGTGAATTATTTTGCCCAAGGCTCCTTTCAGACTGATAGAGCCTTTCTTGCCTGAGGCAAGCAAGTAATTACCAAAGACCAAAGATTCTTGGACAACAACCTGTGATGGAAGCAAGGGAGGGCACACCCAAGGGAAATTAAAAGGCCCGCTAAATTTTTTTTTTGCTTATGAGATACAAATTACATGGCCTGGCATGTCTAATTAGCTCTCACAGTATAGACCTTATTACACTCCACATCCTGTCTGAAGTTTCCATACTTGGCATACAATGAATTGTATGAGATTGATCCCTAGAACCATAATTTTTTTAAACAAATTTCAAAGATAGTTGCTTGATTTCTTTACCACTGGCATTCTGGTAGTTCTCCACAGAAAGCTGCCTTCTTGCCTTTTTCTTAAGACATTGTACTCCTTAACTACTTATGCAAAGTTAATGATAAGAGCAGAATCACAAACAGCCACCAACTACTCCAGCTCTGTCTATTTTAGGGCAGGAAGACACCTACCTAGAAGGTTGATAAGACTATGGGAATATAAAGCATTAATGGTTCTAGCCTCCTTTCTTTCATATATCAATGTTTTTTGAAAACTCAGTACATTCCAGGCTTTTTAATAGGCATTGGAGATACAGTGGTGAAGATACGACTAGGTCATGACTCCTAGTCCTTGTACACAAACATTGGATTGGCCTTGTACACACTCAAAAAGATGGTACTACCTTAAAATAGCCTGTCATCCAGCCTCATAAAACCAGACACCTCCAAGGCCAGGATCAGCATCTCCTCCAGCATAACTGGCACAGTTGTCATTCTGTTTGGCTTATTTCTCAGAGTCAATGGGAAACTGATAACACTGGCAAAAATAAGAGAAAATAGCCAGGCGTGGTGGCTCACACCTGTAATCCCAGCACTCAGGAGGCAGAGACAGGAGGATTGCTGAGTTTGAGGCTTGCCTGGGCTACATAGTGAGCTCAGGGCCAAACTGAACTACAAAGTGAGACCCTGTCTCAAAAATTAAAACAATAAAAATAGAAAATAAGAGAAATTGAGGACCTATTGCTCTCTAGTACCACTTAGAAAGCAAAGAAGGGAGAACAGAGGGAGAGGACAGAGATGGACAGAGTTGTACACAATAAAACATATACAGACAATGTAGATTAAAGTTATTCATTTATCAAGTGTTTATTAAGACTGTACTTTGCATTAGGGACCATTCTAGGCATTATATATTAAGAAGTAAACAAAAAGATACAAGCGTCTACCCTTCTCCTCTAGGAGAGAAGTAGATAATATAAAATACACAAGTAAAATATATAGGTTATGAGACACTGATAAGGACCTAGGAGAAAAAGGAACCAAGAAAGGTGAAAGTGTTGAGGTTTGGGAGCTTCAGTGTTAAGTAGACATTCAGGAAAACTGTCAATGAGATGATACATGAGTAAAGGACAGAAGGGAGGGAGGTAGTGTGTGTAAGTCACATGACTCAGAGACCAAAGAAGGCCTTGCCGTGGTCAAGGGATGGCGAACCCAAAATAACTTGCAGCAGAATGAGAAAGGGTAAGGGAAACATATATAATCATTGTGGGAATAAGAAGCTTGATGGTGTCAGCCCTCACAGGTCACGTAAAGTACTCTCAGAGACACAGGAAGCCACTGGACAGACTTTTGGAGTGCCACGTTCTACTTTTGACTTTATGAGGTTATTCCGTGAGAGTGGAATGGGTAATACAAATGAATATGCCACAAACTAATACCACAAGAACAAAATGGAGAAACAATGGAAAGAAATTTATCAGTAAAAATAGTGTCTTTCATGTTTTCTCCAAAGAACTGCAAACTGCTGACACCATTTCCAAATCTTGATGTTCAGAGAACACTATTCTGTATTCCTAGGAAATATAAAAATGAATGGCCAATGAGCTCAAAATGTTTGGAATTTGAACCTCCTTTCTCAGGAAGCCACACCATCTTGTACCTCATATTTAATTTTCCCTTGCAGTATGTGATGAGGCACAACTTTAATTGGGTGTGACAACTGACAAGAGAACTAAATTGATGCAAATTAAAACTTTAACAATAACATTATATGGAGCTTAATATCTTTTGCACTTTTGACACTGACTTTATACCTACCAGTTGCTATAGACCGCTAGAATAGAGTCCTTACAGAGCTATCAGCCAAGGACAATGCATTGTCTTTACCGGAAAAGCAACACAAAAATTCTTGGTGTCAATCACACTCTATTAATAAGCTGGAGGTAGGAGCTTTTATCATTTCAATCAAACCACTGGGAATTTTAAAAATATAACTCATATTGAGAAGATAGAAAATTCAGAATGCAAGAGATAGAGTGCAAGGAAAGCAAACTTTGGCAGCTACTATAACTAGGTGTGGTGGGAATAATGGAACTCAGGACCTTACACATGGCAGGCAAGTCTCTGTTTTAGGGACCTTTAATCATTTAACAAAAAAATATTTCACAGTACACACACACACACACACACACACCCATGTAAATCCATAGACGTATAAACAGAATGTGTCATCCACTTGATTTATCATGATGTATTTGTGACACTTTCTTCTTTACAGAAATCTGTGAGCCACATTAAATATCCCATTCTTCAAGAATAATAACATTAGTCCTATTTTATGGCTGGCATTTGCTTTAGTACACTAATCAGTCCACAAAGATACCACAAAGTCTGTAGTATTCCTAAGGCTCCTCTCAAATTGTATTTCCATTGCAGCTTCAGTGGTCTAAACTTTGGAATGCTCAGCCAGTTTCCAGGACTTAATAATTAACTATTTATCCTTTATAACCATCAGTGCCTCTCTGACAGATGCAACCTGATCCCATATGCAACTTGAGAGCCAGTCTAGGAAGTCTGACGAAACTGTACATCTGTCTCATTCCTTGGTCTTCAAGATGCTTTGATAGATTCATCCCCTTTATCCACTGTATCTGGGTCTGATGTAAATATATGTATAATTTTCTTGGAGTCCATCTTAATTTTCACATGTTCTTAATATTGAAATTCTATCTCCAAAATAAAACATTTCACAAACTTAATAGCCTAAACTCAGATCCCTCTTCCTCAAAATCCTGTATCAGTTATTATAGGTATTACATATTTTACATTTCTGTTGCCTTCATATTATTATCCAAATAGCATATTGGCACTATGAGTTGTCTTTCCAACAAGACTGTATGATTCTTAAATTCCTGGATTATTCAGCTCGCATGTTTTTGAAAATAACCATGCATGATGCTTCCTACATAATAGATTATTGGCAACAGGACTATTCAAATAGCCCATTTATTCCTATTGGTTTAAATAGCATTTTCTGAACACCCTTTACCTTAAAATATAATGCAAAAGACAACTTTGTTCATATGGCATAGAAGATGACATTTGACCTTTGAAAAAATCAGGATATATACTCATAAGCTGAAGTACTTATGAATTATGTTTTTTCTTAAGTCATCCTATCTTGTGTGAAACCAAGAATCTCCTTTACATTATTATTCATGAAGGATTTGGCATTTATTTCCTTTAAAACAAATAATAAAATAAACAATAACTTGTATTAGAAGTTGAAATGTTACATTTAAAACAGTATTTACCTTCACTTCCTGTTTTAGTCCAGCAGTAAAATCCCTGCAGAAGGGTTAGTCAGCATTCACTTTTGAGTCTGCATTAATTTTTTAATTACATTTCCCCATTTGCATTAATACTAAGTTCATCTCTGTGCCATTCATCAATCTGTATAGCAAAATTCAGGGTTAAGATGGAGGCAAAGAGTACTAACAGAAAGGTTATATGATATTTTGTCTGAGTTCCACACCTCTTTTCCCAACTGCCTCCTAGACACTTTCGTGAAGAAGTCTCACAAATACCTCAAACTTGATGACATATCCCAAAGCTCCATAGTCCATTCAGTGGTACTGCCAGTCTCAAACATCAGAATTAACATCAAATTAGTACCACATCTTTCTTACATTCTCAGATGGTTAGTCATTAAATTCTGTCAACTATATCCAGACAGTAGCTAAAATTCCTGCTGTCTCAATCATGACTCATATCCCAGTAACATTTTCTTTATCCATATTTCAGAAAGTTCTATCTTGTGTAATCACTCATTTGCTTATGTTATTTTGCCACTCAGAAACTTCACTATGTGCCTATACCTTTTGTAATAGAATCCATGGTCCTTGATCTTGGGGTCAATGTCTCCCACAAATTTTACCAACCTTTATATCTAACCTTGCAATGCCCAATAATATACCCTTTTTTCTGTAATAGTCATTCAGTCTCCTCATCTTTACTTATCCCTAAATCTTCTCTAAAAACCTTTTTGGTAGAGGTTCAGATAATACATATTTTATGCCTTGTGGGACATGCAACCTTTGTCTTAACTACTCTGCACTCCCAGTGTGGTTTGAAGAAAATGCAAAGTGCATCAGTATGGCAGTACACCAACAGACCTTTAATTAAAAACAGGTGGAGGCTGGATTAGGCCTGTGGTACCTGGTTTCCTGACCATCGACCTAGTTCATAGTACAAATTGACAATGTTTTATTAAGCATGTATTAAATGATCTTTGCTTCTTCAAAGAGCTTTACCGAGGTCTATTGAAGTTATGAGATACACAGCAGATTATATATAGGCAAAATTTTCTAGATATTGGTATTAGGAAAGGTTTCTTGGATATGACAACCAAAGCACAAGATACAAAATCAAAAGCAGGTCAGTGATACTGAGTTAAACCAAAAACTTTGCAGAGCAAAGAAAAAAATCAGAGTGAAAAGGCGAGTGGTGAATGGGGAAAAATGTTTGCAGACTACTCATGTGATGAGAGATTAATATACAAAATACATAAGAAACACCTATAACTCAAAAGGGAAAAACAGAGAAATGCAACACACAACCACCATGAGATACTATTACAGCCAGATTAGAATAGTTGATATTAGAACAGAACAAAATGAAACTGACCACGCTGAATAATAACATGGATGCAGAGCAACTATGTTTCTCATACTTCACATCATATAAAATGATACAAATGCAGGGCATGGTGGCTCATGCCTGTAATCCCAGCACTCAGGAGGATTGCTGAGTTTGAGGCTTGCCTGGGCTACATAGTGAGCTCAGGGCCAGCCTGAACTACAAAGCGAGACCCTGTCTCAAAAACACAAAACAAAATAAAATGATACAATTGCATTTGTGAAGAAGAGTGGAAATTTCGTTTCTTTTTTCTTTTTTTTTTTTTTTAAGACAGGGTGTTACATAGTTCAGGATGGCCTCAGCCTCACTGCACAGCCCAAGCTGGCCTCAAAATCAAAACAATCAGCCTTCCAAGTGGTGGGATTAGAGGCATGCACTACCAAACCCAGATTAGTGGTAACTCTGGTGACATTCACATGTATTTGTTATACAACACAATGGTCCTATTCCCCGGCATTTACACAGAGAAATGAAAATGTGTCAATACAAAGTCTCATAAATGAAGTTTCATAGAAGCTATATATTCTTAGTCTCCAAACACATGAAGTGACTCCAACGTCCAGCAGCCGTCAAAGGATATATACATACAGAGCAATAATATTCAGCAGTTGGTGAATGAACAAATTCATAAAATTTTTAAAATGAAGCAATAACAAAGAATGAATTGATACAGAATGGAAAAATTTCAAAATAATTCCACTCAGTGCAAATATGAGAATGTGTATCTATTATTCCTTTTGTATGACATTTTTCCTTTATTGAGTTTGTTGGTATATTGTAGAAATACATTATAATCACATTTGACATTACAAATTTGTACCTGTACATGATAGATCTTGCTTCTCATTTTTTTCCATTCCTCTGCCCTTCCTGTAACACCAGCCCACTATACACATAAACTTTGTTTCCATTGTTTTCGTTATTACTATCTAATGTTTTCTTTCCCTTCTTTATTTTGCCCTACCCATCCCCTTTCCTTTTTTCCTTTTGAATCTTTTCTCCCTATTTCACAATACTTACCATACTTTCTGGACCTCATTTACACTTTCAGTTTCTCACATTAGAGAAAATATAAGGCATTTACATATCTATGTCCTATTTATTTCACTTATGAGTATGTCTTCAAGATACATCCATTTAAGTATAAACACCTCTAATTTACCTTTTTATGGCTGATTAATACTCCATCCTATTTTTAAAAATCTTCTTTATCTGGTCTCCCTACATTTTCCTAAGGGTAAAGTTTAAAGGACAGAAATCTGATCAGTGTTCACATAGGGTTGTAAGTGAGAGTGCAGAATTCACTAAAAAAGAAAATAAAGGAGTTTCTTAGGCTGATAAAATATCTTGAGCATTCTTGTGGGTTACCTAATGAAATATGCTAATCAAACTCATAGAATTGCATACCTTAAAATGAACTTTTGATCATGATGTGCATATACAATGTATCAGTAAAGATAAATTTTAAAAAACAGTTCGAAAAAAGAACTTTTGTCACTTACATTATCTCAATAAATGCAGCTTTTAAGGGATACTGTTGCTCTAAGGAACACTCTACCCCTAAACCCTTATGAGCTTTCTCCAAATTTTTATAAGTTCATAAGTCTCTTCCATAAGTGCCTACTCTGTGCGTAGTTTCATTCTATGTCCATGCTTCACTGATTACATCTAGTTTTCCTCCATTAATTTTTGTTTCATGGTAATATCCTGAATCGTTTTTGAAATTTCTTCCCATGAGTGAATGCAGGAATTTTTATATTTACTTCTCCAATAAGTTCTAAATTAAAAATTTACTAAAAGTCTACATCTTCAACCTGTATTTGAGCATTCAGTTAAACTTCCTATCATGAAACTCCTTAAGCCGCACACATTCAGAAACCTTATTGCAGAACTGCACTCTTTAAGCATGTTCCCAGATAATGAAGTAGTTTTGACTTTTCGGTTACTAACTAAAATATATAAGTTTGGAGAGGATTTAAGATAGACCTGAGTAACATTAAAATTCCACTTTATATGTAGTAATCCAAGTTCTGAAATGTTGTTGCCTATTGGAAAGCTACAAACTTTGTGACCCCAAATCTAACATCTTTCTTCTCCTCAAATAAAAAGATATTTGCAGGCAAACAGTTTACAATGTGTCACATCTGCTTTAGAAAGAACATCATTAAAGAAAAACATTGTTTCAAGTGAAAAAATGGAACAAACCTTTTGTTACTGTGTACTGAAAATATTTGCATTCCACTTCTGTTACAGTTCAAGATTAAAGAGCTGGGTGTATGACATGACCCTACTGTAAGTCTGCAAATAGTTTCTTGAATAGCTAAGGTGACAAAGCAGAAAGAATAGGATTTATGGCTCTTTTGCCTTGTCAACAGATCTGTGTCCCTATGTAAAGTCTACAAAATTAAAAGCACAATTAAAGTAGACATTTAAAGAATAATGGGGCATGCTCTGTCTCTGAAACGCCACATGAAATCAAGGCCCTTGGGACTATTGCATTGTTAAGAAGAAATATTGATTTAAATTATTTCACAATAACAAGATAATACCATTCATAGTTTTGTCTCAAACATACATTTCTTTCCAAAACTACAACAGTAAATTGGTAACTAGTACATTCATTCTAAAAATTAGAAGTTCAATATCAAGAGCATAAACATAACTATGAATATCTCTCAGAAAGTATTTCTAAAAGTTTTGTGTCACATAGCTTTTTGAACAGTTCTGATTTTTTGGAATTTATAATACATACATTGTATTGTACAGAAGTTGTGGCATACATGAATGTTTGTGATAGAATATATTTCTATTAAAACACATATTTCCACACTATTTTGAATATTTTATTATAAGAAATTCCTAGAAGTGGAATTTGGTCTCATAGACTATTAACAATTGTAAAGTTTGCATGATTTGTATCTAAGGTCAGTTCTTTTCTGATAAAGAAATCAAAGTATAGCTTACATGAGAAAACAAGGATTATATATGTATAGATAGTAGCACTGATCTTCTGAGGTTGACATGACAGTGACGATATCTTAGAAAATCAGCAAGATGATTAAAAGGGCAAATCAAAGTGAAAACCATCATTTTCCACGAGAGCAATGAGTTGTAAAACAAAATACCAAATTAATTCAGTTGTTTTGTACATTTCAAGACATATTTCAATTAAAGCCATTAGGTTTTCATTCCGAAAATATATTTTAATACCGTTTTGGCATAATAAAAGAGAAACACTTTAATTTATAACATTAGTTTGTTTTCTTATAATTCTTTAAAAACCTTTAAATAATTGTATTAAAGTAAATTATTTACAAAACAATAAACTAGAGCCACAAAATTACATGACATGAACTTTTTCCTTAGGACATTTGATTTTTCTGGGCAACCTCTGAAATGTTTAGAATAAAGTTTGTTTGCTCTAACATAATAATGTTTGTTTTTTAGTTTTTTGAGACAGAGTTTTGCTTTGTAGTTCAGACTTGCCCTCTACTCACTATGTAGCTCAGGCTGGCCTCGAACTCAGCAATCCTCCTGCCTCTCCCCCCTGAGTGCTGGAATTACAGTCATGAGGCACAATGCCTGGCATTGTGGTGTGTGGTACCTGGGATCAAACTCTGGACCTTGTGCTTGCCAGGCAGATGCCAGAACCACTGAGCTAAATCCCCAGCCCCATGATATTTTGCTTTTAGTTTTAGGTGTATTTTAAAATTAGTAATTATCTTAATTGTTACCAACATGAAAAGTTCCAAGAAGATGAAAATGCTAACATAATATTCTATTCTCCCTGCAATATGTGTTCATAGTATACAAGTTTTTAAATGCCAAATTCATGGGCTATTTTTTTATATCTTCTCACTCATATGTAAATTTATGTGTCATTTATAGGAAAATAAGTCACTAATCATATAAAATTAATAGACAAACCATTTATGGTAATAAACTATGAAAAAGGCAGAATTGATAAAAAAGAAATTCCATATGACAATTAAAAATGTTTATAATTTCATTTTGTGTCTCTTAGGGTCAAGCTCAAGGCTGAGCATGTGCTGACCAAATAGTCTCCTATTGCAGTACAGCTGACTAGATTTCTTTCTAAAAGAACTCAGCTACAATCAATAGAGCTGTGAAGAAAAAGTTACCGCACGTATTTATTCAAGAAGATACAATGGAGACCTGGTACTGATACCTGAATTCAGCTAGATGATCATTCAGGACATTTAACATTGCCTAATCCTTTACCACACTTGTACTGAGAGTCATACAGTGAGTATTTCCCGAGGTATAAGTGCTTCCTATTTCTTCACATCATAGAATTGTTTTTTCTATGTCCTGTAGATTTATGTTGGAAGCTATAAATTTTTAAATATGAATTTCCTTACATAAGAACACAATGCTAAGTAATGTCATCAGTTGTCCAGGACCAAAACCATTCTGTACTCACAGAGAACTTTTGGCCTGAAAAAAAAAAAAACTTACTACCTTCTCTACTGAGTTGCACAGAAATGTGTTTTAGGGAAGATAGCCTTGAAACTAATGTGGAAATTATGATTTTTTCTGATTACTGGTCGTCCAGAAAGTATTCTGGGGACACTTGGGGTGAGCACAGGATTGAAAATCCTTTTTTGTGCTGCAGGCTTTCTCCAGTCTGTTTGTTCTGTGTCTCCACTTGTCACTGACATGAACCCTGGAGAATGTAAGATTGAAAAAGGCTGAAATAAAGGTCTGAACATCCCAAGTAAAATTAAAACAAAAGGGGGATATAACATAGTATATCAAATTAAGAGTTAATGAACTTTAAATATAAAATAATTTGGAAATGTTATTTTAAAATCTGAAACTTAAAATGAAAGCCTAGAAATGGAAATACTTCATAATCATAAATACATCTGTAAAGGAAAGAAATATTTTTTAAAGGACCTGAAATCAGAATTTTAGTTTTTTACTTCAAGATAAATTCTTCTTAAAATTAAGAGGCTTTATTAGAAAAAGTAGAGCTATACTATGAAATATATTAAAATTGCAAAGTACAGCTGAGCATAACTTAGAGTCATCATAAATAGACCCAATATCAAAGGTTCACATGCATGAAAATTGTACATATGCATGTGCATCTCTCAAAAAGATATTTGGGCTGTCAGTGATATCAATGTAACTATCAATTTGCTTTATCATAACACATGTGTTAATTTCACAGAATAATAAAATCTTCATCACCAACACTATGATATTGTTTATTTGAAGCTTATGAATTACCTTTCAAGTTTATTTTCTTACAGTCAAAATATTTACATTATTCCAAAGTTAAATCTGCCCAATAAGACATGTAGCCATTCTACTACTCTTTCTCTAATCTTATAAATATTTCAAAATAAATTTAAGAAAGGAAATGGATTTTTTTTTGTTTTTTTAAATTGATTCTATTGGTACATTTTGTACATCCATTATGATCACATTAGACATTGAGAATTTGTAGCTGTATATGACAAGAAAGGAGATGGAATTATGAAATATAGACCAAGACTTGGACTCAAGAGGTCAAAGCTAAGTTTAGTAGGAAAATTATGAATCAATGATTGTGACTTAATAATTGAAAATATTTAAGAGGAGAAAGTATAATTTAAAATGTTATTGTGTGCCAAAAAGAGAATAGGGATGAAATAATTTTTCATCACAATGAGAACGAATGCATAAGAAGTGGTAATCAATGCCAAAGTCACACAAAACTTTGATACAATTTGAGAGAGATGAAACTAAGAGATTTGTCAGTAATGAGGCATTTGTCTTTGATTTCAAAGAGGTAAGCGTCTTTGAGAAAGCAAAGCAGAGTTTCAGAGTGCAAGAAGAGATTAAGAGAAAAAAATAGAGAAAGTATAAGAACTTTCCTATATCCTGATGTTAGAAAAGCAAGAACAGGAAATACACAGGCCTACTTCTAACTTGAGAAATAAAATCTAACAGAAATTCTCCAGTGATAAGATAAAGAACATGATTTTAATATATGCTTATTAGCTGTGCAGATTAGCGGATTTTATTTTTGCATATTTGTACATGCAGATAACATACTTTCATCATTTATCTCATTATCCACTTCTTTTTCTTTCCCCAATCCCTAATTCTCTAATGTCTCTCTGCTATTTTCATGTCATTTCTCCTTAATGTCTTACTATGTTTGCAGTGCATAATGATTACGTTATCTGTAGGAAGTTGGTACATGTATATAATGCATCTCAATCTCAATTTCTTTCTCATCTCCTACCCTCCCAGCTATTATGTGATCCCCTTGGCATTTGATAAGGACCTATTTCTCTATACCCTACTGTCTGCCTCTTATATTGTTCTTTCTTTATAATTTAGGTTTCTCATAGAAGATGAACCATGCCTGTTCTTCGCCTTTGTTTCACTTAGCATTATGGTCTCAAAGCACACGTATTTTCCTGTAAAAGACTCAAGTTTACCTTTCTTTATTGCAGATACACAGATTAGGGCTATTGGCATTTATGTACATATTCTATAAATACCATATTTTTTCCATTTTTTGTTGATGGGTGTACAGGATGCTTCAGGATTCAGCTTTTATAGACTGTAATTCTATGAACATGAATACACATGTATCACTGAAATATGATGCCTCTAACAGTTTAAGAAAGACATCTGAAAGTGGAAAAACTGTCAAATGGAATTTCCACTACTTCTGGCATCACGAGGATCTCCATACTGACTTCCGTACAGGCTGAACTAGTTTACTTTCCCACCAACAGTGTAGAAGGGTTCCTCCCCCACACCCAAACCTCACTTGCATTTGTTATTATTCAATTTCTTCAATCATTTTTTTTTAGTACCAGGGATCAAACTCAGGACCTTGCACTTGTCAGGTAGGTATGGTGTGGCACTACTAAGCTAAATCGTGAGTCCCTGTTATTACTTGATTTCATGGTGATGGTCATTCTTTAAAAATTCTCTAGACTCCTCATAGGAGAAAATGTTTAACATTGAATCTGGCTTATTTTATCTATCATGACAGCCCATCATGGTTCCATCCATTTTTCTCCAAATGACATTACTGTTTTTCTTTATGGGTGAACTGTATCCCACCACATCTAATACATTCTTTTTTTTTTTTTGAGACAGGGTCTCGCTTTGTAGTTCAGGCTGGCTCTGAGCTCACTATGTAGCCCAGACAAGCCTTGAACCAAGCAATCCTCCTGTCTCTGCCTCCCGAGTGCTGGGATTACAGGCGTGAGCCACCACGCCTGGCCACATCTAATACATTCTTAAAGTCAATGAGAAAATTATCAGAAAGAGAGGGTACCAAAAAAGAGATAAATAATAGAACATGCTTCTCAAGAGTAAGAAGAAATTAATTCAAGGTAAATAGCCAAAAAAATCAATGGCTACATAGAGAAATTAGAATTCTAAATGAGAATGAGAGGGTGCTTAACTTCTTCCAAGGATGAATATTCAGATAATGACTGGTTCCATATCAAAGCTGAATCTTTTCACAGAGGCCCATTCTATTTCCTTCTTAAAGATATGGTTATAAACCAAAAAATTCCATGTCAGACTTATTATTCTGATTTAGAACTCCCTCAGAAACCGGATCATTCCAGTTCATTATTCATCTCTTCTGTGTGGATGGAAAGAAAATCCATAATCTGTGGTTCACTCCTAATCGACTGAAGAATGACTATCCCTGATTCTTTTGGATGCCTTGAGATCAGGTCAACTTGCCCCGTTCACATCTTTGTTACTCTTCACCACTGTTCAGAGCGTAAGACCAAGAATCATCCAAAACCTTCCAAATTCTCACTCACACATGGCTCCGTCTGGGCCTCCTTAACTAGAGTTCTGTGTCTTCCTCCTGTCAAACCATCCCACTGTGTCCTCAGGGACTGCCTATTCCATGGTAAACTTTCTTATATCCTCAACCCCTTTATCAAATGTTTCTCCCACCTCACAGCCTTAATCTGTATTCACCACTGGTATTTCTAAACCATCATTCTTTTTTCTGTTTCTGACAACTGTTCTTTTGAGGATGTGCTGTCCCACTGAATCTGTCATTCATTAACATTTCATCTTGTGTCAGTTTCTTAGCTTGGTTTGTCAGTTACTTGACAAGGTCAGGAGGAAAGATATGGACAAAGAGCAGGTACACTGTAAGGGTGAGCATGGAGTACTACCTGGAGGACGGAATTAGACCAGAGAGGGAAAGAGGACAGAGAGGGTCATCAGGAGCAGTGAACCACATTAAATTTATAAATAATGGAGAAGGCCTGTGGAAAGCTGGAGTTAGCTCACACCAGCTCACAAGAGCTACTTGAATTTTCATAAATTTTTCAGTCCAGTAGATATCACATTGACAACTCTGTAAATATGATCAATCAAGGCCCCTTTTTACTCACTGAAAGCTACTTGTGAAATATTTACCAGCATACCACTAGGTATGAGGGAAGAAGAGAAAATGAAATCCTGAGAGAATATAAGGTCAGTAAAGTTGAAAGCCAAATTTCAACTGATTCACAATTACATCTAGGAGCAGTATCACCTTAAAAGCCAAGACCAAAAATAAGGTAGATTTCAAGAGTGGCAAGATTAAAGACACATACTTAATAAAAATGACAGAAAAATATCCTTTTGTTAGCCTAACAAATATGATTAATTTTTATTCATGGGGCTGAATCACAACAGTAAAGTAATACATGGAGGTAAACTAACATGTTCTATAACACTAGATATTTTTATGTTGAACTGATTACAGAATATTTGCTCTGTGCTTCATTAGCCTACATGTGGCTTTGATTTTCAAAACAATCAAAAAGGTCAAGAACCTAGAAACCAATAATAATAGAATATGTAGTACACACAGCCCTTAGAAACATCTTGAGAGTGTTAATAAAAGGTAGTATTTCTATTTTGTGTCTTCTTATGCAATGAATGATATGAGCATTACCAAAATACATGGTGATTATTTAAACTTAAAGAAAAATGTATTTTGGTAAAAGACACATTGCAATTAATCCTTCTCAAAATGGTACCTGTGGCTTCAAACACACTTATCCCAGCACTCTTTGCACTTTCTGAAGCAGCTCTGGAAGTTTTCCTCATGTCTTTAGTTGCACTGTTCTGGCTGCCTGGACATCCTGAATGACTCAAAATGTTTTCCTTTGATGGGCATGCTTTTCCACTGGATGGCACCCACCAGCAGCATCCTATGGTTTTCGCCACAGCTTGTAAAGACACTCACAAGAAGTGGCAAGAATGATAGCATAAGTGCATTTGCAGTGAGAGGGAATTAATGGCATCACGTTTTGCTGTACTAAACTTTTATCATGTAAACATTCAATGCATAGTTTCATCACTTCTTGTATTCTGCAAGTCACTTGACCTTTCTGAACTCATTTCCTAAGATAAAATATGGCAGTCGAAATATCGATCTCTTACAGTAGTCACAAAATTCCCTCCAGATACTACAGTTTAAAATGTTAAGAACTGGAACTGATGGCACACATATGTAATCTCAGTTCCCCAATGTTGAGTGTGATTGTGAGCTGTATATAAAATGTACCAATGAAGAATTCAATTTAAAAAATTCAGGAAGCTGAGCCAACATGATCTCACAGTGAGTTTGGGGCCAGCATGGGCTACATAGTAAATTAAAGGCTAGACTAAATTATGTAGTGAGAGCTCATCTCAAGAAACAAAACAAGACTTCTAGGAAGATGGCAGAATGGTGAGCCACAGCAAGTCAGCCTCTCCAGGGTTTTGGAAACCAGGTACTAGAAGACAGTAGTTGGGCAAGAAAGGAAGGTAGGACATAGATCCCTGGGATGCACAAACAATCTAAAGGAAAGACTGGAGACTGCAGAGAGTGGAAGGACCAGACCACAATGCAGGAAGAGGAGGCAAACTATGCTTGCCTACGCTACCCTAAGACCTTCAACGGACGATGGTGTATGCTACAATAGCTGGTAAATGAATCCTCTCTGGATGACATTTGTGCTTCTTGGAGATACATGTTTTTGGAGGAAGGAGGGCTAAACTTGGGCGTCAGGGTTGTCTTGGCTTGACTTTGTCTCAGGAACCCCAGTGTTTGAGTCCCAAGGCAAAGGCCACAGGAATGTTCACGGTCACAGAGCCAAGGGTGGCCAGCCACTAGGAAGGCCTGTGTTATAGCTGGCTGAGGACTCAGGCCTCACCTCCGCAGTAGGAGGTCAAGATCAGCCTTAATGTCTCTAGAGATGAGATCACTGGAGGCCACCGCAGACTGCTGGTGTCACTCAGCACAGGTCTGGGCTCTAACTTGGACACTATCACAGCACTATAGATACCAGAACATAACCACAGGCTTGAAGACACATGGGAATTTCTGGGGTTATTATCTTTTTCAATTTGATTGTCTGTGTTTCTTTTTCCATGAATGTGAACATTGTTGGGTGGGGGGACTTTTAGGGGTTTGTTTGGCTTTGTTCTTTGCTTCGTTCTTTGTCTGCTGTCTTTACCAGCTTCCTGAAGCTTGAGTTATTTTCTTTGTCCTTCAGCCTTGCACATAATCGCTTTCTATTTTTCCAATTTTTTCCTCATATTCCTTTAAAAATCTCCGAGTGCAAAATCACTTTATTAAGTGGGTCTGGACTGTACATAATTTTCCAATCGGTTTAGGTATCAATATATAACTATAAATCTTATACCTATGGTGTTTTTTGTTTTGTTTGTCTTATTTTGTTTTGTCTTGTTTTGATTTTTAGACAAGGTCTTGCTTCGTAATTCAGGCTGGCCCTGAATTTACTATGTAACCCAGGCAAGCCTCAAACTCACAGCAATCCTCCTGCCTCTGCCTCCTGAGTCCTGGGATTACAGGAATGAGCCACCACACCCAACACTGTGGTATGTGATACCAGGGATCAAACTCTGACTTTGCATTTGCCAAGCAGATGCTGGAAACACTGAGCTAAATCCCTGGCCCCTGTACTTATGGTTACAGTTAGTGAATTAATAGTTATCACAGTTTGCTATTTTCTGGACTTTGTTTCATGGCATTGTTTTCACCAGTTGTACAAATTTAGCAAACATAACATATTCATGATCAGTAGCTCTTCCTTGTGTACCAACACAGAGATCATCTGGGAGTCATAAAAAATACCTGATCTAATACCAGAATATTGGGTTCTAGGGCAAATATCCACCAACCTTTAATGCCTACCAAGTTGAAGAGTAAGGATCATGAGCCAAAAGACAGCTACATGCAGAAGACATCTATGAAAACTAATCATTTCCTAAAGAAGTCTCAGTAGTAGTAACAAAGCTATTTACCATAAGTAATTCAAAAATTTGAGGGCAGAAAATGAATACAATAATTAACAAATGAGAAAACATGAAGACAAGATGCAGCCCTAGATATCCAGCTAACTCAAGGCAAATCTAGGATGCAGTGAACTGAAAAAAAAAATCAAAAGTTGCCCACCTAGTCTTTCTGAAATTGTAGAGGTAAGAGTAACAAAGCAGATGAATGAGGCACTAGAAAACAAAGCAGAAACAAGTGCATGTTTTACTAACAAAATGATGATCATAATGAAGAACATGTCTAGTGAATATTGAGTAGACAGAAATAAGAAAGAATTAGTAGACAGAAATAAGAAAGAATTATAGGAGCTTAGCAAAATGATGGAAACCATGAAATCCCAACATAGGAAACAACTGGATTCTGTAAAACATATTCATACAGATATTTAGGAAATTAAAAATATGGTATAATCATCAATGCAAATGATCTCAAATTTCAAATACAATTATGAACAACAGAGTGAAGGCAGGAGGCATCAGAATCCCTAATTTGAGGTCATAATATGAATCTACCATGGTAAAAACAGCATACTTCAAAGATCAGTGGAACAGAACAGAAGATACAGAAAAACTACACACATAATTAGCTACCTTATCTTTCATAAAGAGGCCAATTGCTATCACCAAAAGAAAGATCGCCTCTTTAATAAGTGGTGCTTGGAAAAATGGCTTTCTACATGCCAAAGAATAAACCTGGACTCATATTACTTATCATGAACTAAATTAAAGTCAAAATGGATCAAAGATCTAAATATTAAATCAGAAATACTTAATCTGCTAGAAGACAAAATAGGCAAACCTCTTGAGAAAAGTATAGGCAAAAACTTTATGAACAAAACCCTGATTGCAGAGGAAATATTATAAAGAATCAACAATTAGGATTTCATTTTAGTGAAAAGCTTTTGCACAGCAAAAGAAATCACCAACAGAGTAAAGAGACAATCCACAGAATAGGAAAAAAAAAATTACCATCTATTCCCCAGAAAAAGGACTAATATCTAGACTACATAAAGAATTCAAAAACATCTGAACCTCCAGATTTAAAGACCCAGTCCAAATGCAGTCATCTGAAATGAACAGACAATTCTCAGGTGAAGAAGTACAAATGGCAAATAAATATATGAAAAAATGTTCAACATGACTGGCCATTGGAGAAATGCAAATTAAAATAACACAACTTCAATCTGATTCCAGGAAAAAATGGCTAATATAATGTGAAATGAGAAGAAAATGCTAAAGTGGAAGGGAAAGGAGTAGGAGAAAGGATAGAAAGGAAAGAAAAATATATGAAAGAAAGAATGAAAAATGGAAACAAAGTTTTTTGTGAATATGGAAGGGTGAAATGGGGGGAAGGGAAATGGGGAAAAAAGAATCAAGATACATCATGTGCAGGTACAAATTCTTAGTGACAAATGTGGCCAAAATATGTACTTTAAATGTATCAATAAACTTAATGCAAGTAAAAAACAGTGAATAACAACTGCTGGCAGGACTGTGGGAAAAAAGGAGCCCTTGTGCATCATTAGTGAGAGTGTAAATTAATGCAAACAATATGGAAAGTAGTATAGATATTATTCAAAAAACTAAAACTGAAGGTTCCATCTGACCCAGCTATTTGCCTTTTTGTTATCTTCCCAAAAGAACAAAATCAATCTTATTACAGGGATATATACATGCGCCTCCTTATAGCAGCACAATTTGTAATAGCTACATTTTGAAACAGCCTAGAGGCCCATCAACGGATGACTAGATAAAGAAAACGCGTTTTAAAAAGTTGTGATGGACTACTACTTTGTCAGGAAAAAGATAAGCAAGACAATTTTAGGTACATGGATATACCTTGAGACTATAGTTTTAAGTGAAATAAATCAGACACATATGTTTACTTTTTTTTTTTTTCCTTTTTGAGACAGGGTCTGGCTTTGTAGTTCAGGCTGGCCCTGAGCTCACTATGTAGTCCAGGCAAGCCTCGAACTCAGCAATCCTCCTGTCTCTGCCTCCCGAGTGCTGGGATGACAGGCGTGAGCCACCACGCCCAGCACTGTGGTATGCGGTATTGATTGTTGGTGGGCGTGAGTCTCCACGCCCAGCATTGTATGTCGTTACCGGGGATTGAACTCAGGACCTTGTGCTTGCGAGGCAGGCGCTGGAATCACTGAGCTAACCCTCTGGCCCCATATGTTTACTTTTAATGTAACTGAGTTTATTGGTACATTTTACATAAGTATTATGATCACATTCAACATTAAAAATTTGTACCTGGCCGAGTGTGGTGGCTCACGCCTGTAATCCCAGCACTTGGGAGGCAGAGACAGAAGGACTGCTGAGTTCAAGGCTTGCCTGGGCTACACAGTGAGCTCAGGGCCAGCCTGAACTACAAAGTGAGACCCTGTCTCAAAAAAAAAAAAAAAAAGAAACAAAAAAAACATTTGTACCTGTACATGAAACATATTGATTCTCACTTTTTCCTTTCCTCTGCCCAGCCTCATGCCCCCAAATCCCCTATATAAAAAATCTTTTTTCTATTTTTTTTTGTTTTTACTATCAAATGTTTTCTTTCTCTTCTTTATTTTCCTCTACTTCCGCTTTACCTTTTCTCTTTGAACATTTTCTTCCTATTTCACAATATCTACCACACAGTATGAACCTCACTTACACCTTCAGCTTCTCATACTAGGGAAACAATATGGTATTTATGCATCTGCAAACACATATGTTTAAATATTACATTATCTTGTGTGAGAAACCAAGAGTGTAAATAAGGACCAAAATTTATGACAGCTACTGGGAAATAGGAAGAAAATGTTGAAATGGGAAGAGGAATGAAGGGAGGTTGAAGGGGGAGGGGAAGAAGGGGAAAAAAGAGAATAACAGCAAAAGTTTTATAAATAAGAAGGAAAAGAAGGGTTGAAGTGAGTAGAGGGGAATGGGGAAGAATAGAAGAATCCATACATATCATGTACACATATAAATTCCCTATGATAACTGTGATCATTATGTATATCAAAAGCTTACCAATAAAATTAATCTTTAGAGTCAAAAATTAGCGAAGAAAAAGTGTGGAAACTAGTGACTTGCTCATAGTAGATACTAAAACATTATTTCACATATTGTCTTTACCTTCAAACATTTCCAAGCGTTAAAGCTAAATGTCAGAAATAGGACTTATGTATGAGTCTAATTCCAGCATACCAAACTTTACAGAAAGGACCAGAGCATAAGTGCTCCATGCACAACAGATGCTGTGTCTGTTCACAACAAACGAGTGTGGATTTTGCAATACTGGGGATCGACCCCGGGCCCTTGTGCTTCCAAGGTAGGCATGATACCACGTGAGCTAAACCCCTGGTCATTATTTATGGTTGCCTAGACTTAAATTCAAATTATTTGTACATGTCACAAAATATTACTCTTTTGATATTTTCCAACCAGTTAAAATGTAAAACAATATTTTTGGCTCATGAAACATCCAAACACATATGAAAGGCACATTTTGCCAGTTTGCTAACTCTTATTTTAATCTTTTATTTCAGGAATAAACTGAGATAGACCGATTATTTCCAAACACATTTCTCAACCTTGAACTCCTTTGTTCAGAGAAAATCTCACCTAAGTATGTTTCACCAGAACTTCTATGATTGAAATGAAAAGGGAGATTTATTGTCCATCCACTCCTTCAGGAAACTAACTGGCCACCCCCGCCTCACGTATCAGTTACTGAAGGACTGTATGGAAACCAGACAATAAAACATCCTAAAGAAATGATGGGAATTTTGCTCTTGATTGCATTTGACGTAAATGAGACCCAAATACAGAAACAGGCAGAGGGAAAAAATTGAAAAAGTCCTCCAAGAGCTACATATACTTCAAGGATTTTTTGTTGCTGTTCTGTTTTGTCCCCTCACATTCTGAACATGTATTTCAACCTGGTCATCAGACTTGAGGTTTACATCTCTGGAAAACACTTGCACATTTTCGTTAAGAGGCATGAGTAAAAACGTCCATGTTAATCTTGTCTTTAATATCAATTGACAAGAAGATCCTCATACCAATGATTTAAAAGATAGCCATTGAACTTGGTGTGGGAATGTGATGAGGGGAAGGAATAAATATGATACAGAAAGCAAACAGAGCATGTATAAAGGGGGGAGAAGGTGTGGGTGGGTAGGGATATGGGTAAAAATGAGAATTAACTTGTGTCATATACTAGTACAAATTCCCCAATGTTATATGTGATTCTGAGATGTATATAAATTGTACCAATAAAGAATTCAATTAAAAAAAAGATAGCCATTGAGCCAGATGTGGTGGCACACATCTGTCATCACAGCACTAGGGAGGCTGAGGCGGGATGATCTCTGTGAGTCCAAGGCCATCCTGAACTACACAGTGAGGCCTTGTCTCAAATAATCAGCTGATATGAAAATAGATTGGCATTGTGCATATATAAAATGGAATACTATATAACAATTTGAAGTACGCATGTTCTAAAAAAGATTATTGTCAAATCATAATATTGAATGAAAAAGAAAATTTCAGGAGAATTCCTAATGTGCAACTCAACTGTACAAGATAAATCATGTCTGTGCAGTACAAGTGTAAGTAAATTTGACAGAGTAATTACAGCAACATTCCAAGAGTGGCTATCTTGAGAGAAGAGCAGAGAAGGGGACTAATGCTGAGAAAAGCTACACAGCTGGCTCATGTGAGACATCCAGTTGTTGCATTTCTTTAATAAAAAAGTGAACTGGGGAATATTTATATTATCATTATGCATATATCTTACATGTATATTATACCTCCACATGAAGTACCAAAAGAAAAGTGAGATGATGTTATTTAATAACAACTCAAGCTTTTAGGTTCCAAAAGGACAAAATGTTAGTTTCATTAGACTATGAAATTGTGATTCTTATATTCATCAAATTATGTAAAGAGAATATATAGCTTGTGAGAAAGACATAAAGTAAGATGTAGCAAAGTACTAAAATCCAGCAATATGTTCAGTCAAGTTCTGGAAAAGTCATGGTACTAATTACCTTACTGATTTTAAGAGGCATTCTAAAGAGGAAACTCCAAACAAAAGTTCAGACATGTGACTAAAGGGCAAAAGGAAGAAAAGTATATCCTCCAAATCCAAAGAAAATGTTAACCTCCTATGACATTTATATTGTAGGAGAAGGACTGCAGGAGGCATTAGAACAAGGGGCTTCTTGCAAAGCTGTGGAAGGTGACCTTAATCATCTAGTCATGTCCTCTTCACACCCATTATTTAGCTTTCACTTGCTCCGTATAGTAGGTGTATGATACAGTCATGTTTAAAAGGCAGTGGCTGTTCATTTTCCTCTGCTCTCTCTCCTTTAGGCTGTTATTAAGACTTCATGGAGTTTGCAAAATGTCTGTCCCGTGAGACACAGGAAAATGAATGACAAGTATGAAGACTATTTGTTGCTCAATGTCAGGAAGGACAATCCATCCAGCTACGATACAGTCCAGAAATACCAAGACTTGATTTTATGATAATATTTAATAGAAAACATGCCAATCATTGCACTTACATTTACTAAGCAAAATATACACAAATATACTTATTGATATATCAAGAATGATGTTTCAAATGAAGAATGCACTGGCAGCATTATTCCATACAACACAATATCCAATACTAATACAGTACTTAGACTTGAGTCAAGCTGCATAATTTTACTGTCACAACCCTTCTATGGCATCTCAGTTTACATATACATTTGTTTATCTCTCCACAAGGAGATCGGTGGGCAGGCTCTCTTTTTTATGACCACACACACCTTATCATTTTCTAAGCCACAATATAATGTTATTTATACTAAAGATATTAATAAATAAGGATTCCGGTCATCTGTGTTTTCCTGGCAGTTTCAGGTAGAGTATATTTTTAACAAAAGCTTAATGAACAAGCTTAACAAGTTTAACAAAACATTCCCCCTTTGTGTAATACCATTAGACAATGTGAAGCATCCTAGGGAAATTATTTTGAGATATAATTCAATTATTTTTAAATAGGGTACCAAGAAGTTTTATAATAGTGTGTAATGTGATTTCATAAAATCACAGAATACTTGCTTTGCAAATGGAGTTAAACATTAGCTAGTCTAACCAGCCCCCCAGGGCTTGCATCCCTTCCTTAGTCTCGGTGTCATGCTTCAATGCTCCAGGAAAGAGACTGTTAGATCTTGGATTCAACCTATTTGAAATAAGAGGTATTAATTTACATATGCATTTGTTTATATAAGCTATTACCCCCAACAGGTTTGCTATCCCTTATTTTAAATACATTATGACATAAAGTACTAGCAAAAAGATTCCCAGTGATATGTTACTTGAACTAATCAGTATGCTATTATATAAGAAAGACACACTCTAAATACATACAATCTTTAAAAACTGTATAGAAAACAAGCTTACCACCACACAATCACTATTATGGTAGCTTTTAGCAAGACAATTGTGGGATTCCTGTATGAGCGAGATTTTGGGAATCTTTTTCTTCTAGCTAGAAAGAGTGCTTTGCAAATTACAGGGAACAAATACTGTCCTATGCTAAAAGAATTTGCTGCAGTATCTATAATTCCCTTCCTTTAGAGGCATGCATCTGGGATTCAAAGGCCACTCAGTTTTCATGATTCCCTGTCTGCAGTGGAATGCTAGACAGGATTTCAACCAACCATAGAGATCTCAGATACAGATCATACACAAGGAGGAAAATGAGGAGGAGGAGGAAGAGGATGATTAACAATATACATCACTCTGTTCAATTTTCATAGCTCTAGCCCTCATTTATTCTTCTGCTTTGCCTTGAATATATACATATGAATACATATATTTGCCTTGAATATATATACATACACACACACACACACATACACATATATATACACACACACCCAGGGAGGTTATAGTCTAGCAGTTTTGTGGGACCAAATATATGGAACTAAGATTCATTTTCATTTTCAGGAAATATCTCAATATTTAAATATTGGTACAGATCTATGAAAATCTGCAGCAAGTTATAAATTGCCTTACAGATAAGAGTTCCTTCTTGTTCAGCATTATACCGCATACATATTAGGGGATTTATGAAAGTATTTTAGTGAGAATATCTGAAGAGCATTTCCAATGATAAATACAGTCTCATAGCAAATCATTTATCCAGCTACATCCCAGTTTGAAGAACCAGTGAGAGCCATTAAAGATGAATCAATTTCTCTGTATATTTTCACTTTTGAAATTGGCAAAAGAATTTGAGATAAGGAACAGGCTCCAAGATGACTACATTAAAAGAAACGAGTAAGGTGTTTATTTTATACTCAGTTATGATTATAAATAAATAATTTATCCCAAAGCTGAGAGCCTTGTATCACTTAAGTGCTTGGGATAATCAAAAGCAAAGTGGTTTCAATTACTAAAAATGAGGAGGCAGGCAGAAGAAACTAGAAAAAAGACTCCTAAATGATGAAGTGCTTTAGTAACATATTGAAAATATGTAGAAATTTTGGGGTTATAAAACCTTAAGTGAATTTAAATTTATAAGCATAATAAAAGTATTAATAATCCATTGAAATGAGTTCACTTTTGTCTAATAATCATCTTGTCCCAGAGTTACCTGAAAATCAGCATCTGAGATAAAGACTGGGTTTCCTTTGCATATTTTTTCTTTTTATTCATTTATTAGTACACCTTTGTAGTACATTATGCTCACATTCTTTGTGGGGAGTTGCTGCATGTATATAACACATCTTAATTCATTTTTATCCACTTTCACTCCCATCTCTCCTCCTTTATCCATCTTTTGAACTCCTTCCCCTTTGAGAAAGGTCTATCTCCCTATTTCCTATTATTCATGTTTTATTTGGCTTTGTACTTGTACTTTGGGTCTCTCATATAAGAGAAAACATACTATATTTAAGTTGTTTGCCTGATTTATTTCACTTAACATTATGGTGTGATGAGGTATCCATTTTCCTACAAATGACTGTCTCTCTCTCTCTGTCTCTGTCTCTCTCTATATATAATATAGATATCTATATGTATTATATATAGATAGATACATTATATATACTGCATACACATGTATATATACATATATACGTGTATATACATATATGTATACATATATACATATGTATATATATACATACATACATATATATAGATATATCTATATATATATGCAGAATCAGGGATCAAACTTGAGCCCTTATGTTTCCAGCATTGGAGCAGTACCAATTGTGCTAAATCCCCAGCCCTCAAGCTCATCTTTTTGATAGCAGACTAGTACTCCATTGTATGTAAATATTGCATTTACTTTATCCATTCATCTGCTGATGGACATATAGGCCTTTATAATTCTAGAATTCCCTCTCTCAATGGTATTAAAAAGCCCAATTCTGTGGAATCTTCCCATTCTGTTAACCCTCGCCTTCAGAGAATTCCACCATACTTCAAAATGTAACATTGCTTACTATCAGGACAATCCTTTCCTGAGGAAAGATATCGCCCTATGGGACTTCTGAAGAAGAGAATCAGGTAATGGAATAACTGGATTCATAAAACGAATTGTTTCTAACATCCCTATAGCCATCCTAAACATGTAGCTATTCCTAGATCACCACCTTCTTTGCTGTAGTCCATTATAATGTGCAAACATCAAAGAGCCACTTCAGAGATTATTAGACAAAATTTCAAGTGCCTTTGCCAATATTTTGAACCCTAAATCACAGGTAATTAAATATAAATAAAATTAAAATATGGTAAATATTTTTGTCTTCTCAGATGTATGTAAATCTATGCATGAACAAAAGTATCAAAATGTACTTCTAATCATTACTTGGGTGAGTGAAGGTTATAGAAGTCATTCATTTTTTAGAAGTTGGAAAAGGTTACTCTTGGATAAAGCATGACACTTCATTACTCAAACTTGTTTTGGCTATAAATAAAATTGGTTGTATTGATTATTGTTTTGACGTTATTGCTGCCATTCTAGTTTTTGAAAAATAAACCTCATGGAAAGACAACTTTGAAATTAGTCAGGATGATCCTGAGGAGACAATATGCCACACACAGTAAGAAGCCTTTCTTTTGTCAGGAACTTGAGGAAGAGTATCTCTCACTGTTCATGTCAGCAAGAGATGGTCTTTTCTTTGTCCCAACCTTTAAAAATATTATCCAACTCCAAACCTGGCAAATAAATAATCCTGTTCTTTTTGTTTTGACCACTGGGAGACTCAAAGCCAAATCTGCATTCTACTTCTAGTTGGTATATCTATAAACTAATAGTGTTTTCTTATTTCATTTTATAATTCACGTTATTTCCATTGATCTGCTTATTGATTGAATTTATTTATTATTTAATCATAAAAGCTCCTTCAGGTCCTTATACTGAAATGAGCATAAATTCGTCTAATTAAAAATAATTTATGTAGAGATTAATTGAATATACTACCTTCAATTTTAAATTAAGTTGCAGCCTCGTGTTAACAGGAGGTGACACAGCAGGCTTGATAGTGTGTGAATTTGTGCCCTTGGAATGGAAAACTTGAAGAGCAGCTTTATATTAATGGATGGTAAGTAGCTTTGAAGTCTTCCATCAATAGGATGTGTACTTATGGTTTAAAAATGACAGAACTGGTAAAAGCAATATTACATAAGATTTGTATATTTTTACAAATTTTAAGCCATAAAAATAGAAAAAAACTAGAAATACTCATTATATTTTGTATGGATCATTTTCTTTTTAAATATTTAGGTTAATTTATCTTTATTTAAAATGAATATATCCAAAAAGAATAATTGAGAATTACAGCATAAGTATATCTTGTTTGTTCATCGATCTGATTCAATTTGAAAATAGCAATTGCACACTGTGGGCAATAAGAAAATTAATTGTATATTAGAATAAACTGAAACTCATTTAAAAAACTGATGAAATCACTACTATGGCAAAACACAATGAATTAAATTACAATGTTGAAATATTACTAGAATGATTTTCCTAGAAACAATAAACTGTATTGAAATAGTACTTCACAGACAGAATACCTTGATGTTTAAAAGCAATGGAAAGTGGGCGTGGTGGCACAGGTTTATAATCCTACCACTTGGGAAGCTGAAGCAGGAGGGTTGCCACAAGTTTGAAGATAACATAGGCTACATACTGAATCAAGGACAGCCTGAACTACAAAGTGAGATCCTGTAACAAAAAAACTAAAAAAGAATTAAAACTGTGGAAATAAGAATTACTAAAAGAATGTGGTAAGGAAATATAATAAAGCAAATAGAGGAAAATCAAAAATTATATATATATATATGTTATCTCAATATTAAGTGTTTTAAGTATTTAAAATCTTGAATCACATTTATAAGATAAGCAAGAATTCTCCAAATGAGGAAGAGTTGACAAAATATCAGTGCTTATCCCAAGTTAGGGGGCAACTCCTAGAAGAAGTAATTAACACAGTGCAGCATTAATCATAATAATGAGCAAAAAATTACATTGGCATAATGACCAATTCCAGGGAAGGCAGAGAAAGTCCCTTTGGCAGTTGTCTGCCCAACAATGGTGTTGCCTAATGAGGGTGGCCCAATACACACCTACAATGCACCTAAGTGACAAATCTGCTTCCTCATGGTTCACATGAATGTAGAATGGACCAGGCCAAAAGACACCAAAACCAAGGGCACTGATATTTTTATTTCTCTGGAAGGAATATCAAAGGTAAACTATCGGTGAATCACACATAGCGCCTACAATCCATAAGATATTAAACAGTAAATTTAATATTTCTTAGATAAATACGATGAACTTAAAAATCTTAACCATCTGTAGTAATTCACAAAGAATAAGTTCATAAGTGATGATAAATTTTCAAGTATATTTTTCATCACAGCTTGACCAGTAAGAGCCATATGAGCTCCTGGTTCATAAAAGGACTTACCAGCCACTCTAGAGGAGCCATGCAAGAACATCCTGCTAAGGAATCATTTATCAAATTCTTCCATTTTTAACTGGTTTCCTTGCCTGTAGTAATCACATCCAATGCTTTTGAAGGACTTACTAGGGCTAAGACATGCTTTATGTGAAATTTGTTCCTTTAATTATGACAACAACCCTGTGAAGTAGGTACTATTATCATTCTCATTTTACACATGAGAAGATAATTGTTTAAAAGAGTAAACACTGGGCTGGAGATTTAGCTCAGTGGTTCTGGCGCCTGCCTCACAAGAACAAGGTCCTGAGTTCGATCCCCAGTAACCACATACAATGCTGGGCATGGTGACTCACGCTCACCAGCAATCAATACCACCTACCACAATGCCAGGCGTGGTGGCTCAAGCCTATAATCCCAGCACTCGGGAGGCAGAGACAGGAGGATTGCTGAGTTCGAGGCTTGCCTGGGCTACATAGTGAGCTCAGGGCCAGCCTGAACTACAAAGTGAGACCCTGTCTAAAAAAAAAAAAAAAAAAAAAGTAAGCACCAGGCCACAGTATAAAACCAGCCAGAAAGTGCTGAAACTAGGATGGAAACATGGTTTATCTCCAGAGTGCAAATGTTCAGCAGTTTATGTAGTTATATGAACATTGCCTGTGAAACCATTTTCTAATCATTGCTCAGTGCTGTCCCCTCCTTGTCCTGCAAAAGTCTTGATCACATACTAGCTCTTCAATCTGAGAGGAGAAACTTCTACCTTATTCCAAAGGAATAAGACATTATCTACCATTTCTTACATGGTGAGCCATTCTCTCACTTAGTTTCCAAGATAATATTTCTTTTTTCTTTTTATAAATTGAATTCTTTATTGGTGCTTTTTATATACAGCTCACAGTCACACTCAACCTTGGGAAATTTGTACCAGTATATGACAGAAGTTATTTCTCACTTTTACTCATATCCCTACCCACCCCACAACCCCCCATGCCCTATATATACGTGCTTTCCTTTTCTTTTCAAGTCATATTATTCTTTCCCCTCATTACTTTCTTCTACCACATTCCCTTTGAATATTTCCTATTTCATAAAATCTTTCATACATTCTAGAACTCATTTACATCTACAGGTTCTCATACCAGAGAAAAGACACGGTATTTACATATCTGTGACCTATTTATTTTACTTATTAGTGTGTCCTCAAGGTGTATCCATTTGCACATAAATGAATGAAACCTGTCATTCTTTATGGCAGAGTAATACTCCATTTCATTTTAAAAACCACATCTTCTTTATCCAGTCTCCAGTTGATAGGCATCTGGGTTGTTTCCAAGATTGGGCTATCACAAACTGAGCTGCTATGAACATGGGTGTACATATGTATTTATGATATGATTCTTTTAGTTCTTTCAAGTATATTCCTAGCAGGGGAAGAGCAGGGTCAAATGGGACCTCTAATCCTAGTTTTCTGAGGAATCTCCACACTGATCTCCACCATGGTTGTACAAGTCTACAATCCCACCAGCAATGGAGAAGGGTTCCTTTCTCCCCGCAGCCTCATCAGCATTTATTGCTGGTTGATTTCTACTTTTCCTCCTCTCTTACTGTTCTTTGAATTAAAAACTCAATTGTAGCTCAGTAAAGAATCCCAGAGGCTCTCTTTTCTGGTCTTCTCATTATGTCACAATGATGACACCAAGGCCCCAGAAGGGTTAACTGATTTGGATGGTAAGATTCCCAGCATCTGGACTCTGCCTTGTTACATTGCCCATGCTTGCCTTATATTTTTCCAGGTGCCTGATACAGGAAAAGTACCATCAAAAATCATTTCTGGGGCCGGAGATTATCTCAGTGGTTCCAGTGCCTACCTAGCAAGCGCAAGGTCCCTGGTTCAATCCCCGGTAACCACATACAACACACTGTGCATGGTGACTCACACCCACCAGCAATCAGTACCACATACCACAAGTGCTGGGCTTGGTGGCTCAAGCCTGTAATCCCAGCACTCAGGAGGCAGAGGCAGGAGGACTGCTGAGTTCAAGGCTTGCCTGGGCTACACAGTGAGCTCAGGGCCAGCCTGAACTACAAAGTGAAACCCTGTCCCAAAAACAAAAATCATCATTTCTGTCTGAGTGAAAGGAATTTTACCATTGATATTTGGACTTCTTTCATAGTGTAAGGAAAACACTGAAGAAGGATTTACTGAACTTCTCTCTTGCAACCACAGGTTAACCATGACACTGGACACAAACAGTTCTGAAAACTAATATCAGTTCTTTCTTTGAGCTAAAAGGACAAAGCAAACATATGAACATGCCAGACTGGAGATTTAACCTGGAGAAGAAATAAAAATAAACTGGATAGAAATGCAAGGCAAAAAGCAACCTGGGAAATATAAAGAAAAATGTCAGCTAAAGTAACAATAGGACCCTCGGTCACTTTTAGGTTTCACATTTATGACACACCATAATGCCACCTCCTTCTGCCTCCTAGAATCCTTTGTTCTAGTTCCACTTGGGAAAATGATCCATAAACTGATTGCTAAGTGACATAAGATTTAAAAGGGCAGGTATAGGCCATAAATTTGTGCTTCTGCACCATATACAAGCCATGTTAATTGTTCCAACACATTAGAGGAATTTGCTTGACATAATGTTTCTTGCAGTGTTTCTCCAGGTGCTACTAGTATTGAAAATAAGGATAGACCATCCCACATACTGAGTGATTCTTAGCATTTTTATCTTTTGTCACCAAATTCACAAAAAGATAACACCCTTAAGCATTTCCAAATCCTCCCTGGCATAGGGCAATACTTTCTCATTGGAGAAATACTGGAGTTGAAAACAAGACTATAATGCTTGCTTCAGCAGCACATATACTAAAATTGGAAAACAAGATTATAGGTCCAACTCAAAAGAATTATTATCAATGTAGATTCATATACTGGATTCAAGATATTCATTGACTATCTGCTGTATATAAAGCCTTGCGCTAATTGCTTGAAGATATATTGGTGAATCTAGACAGATAAGGATTTCTCTGTAATAGAGCATGCAAGTTGGTATGAAAAATGGTTATTGATTAAATTTTCACACAGCAACATATAAATTATAGCTCTGATAATAGCAACAAAAAGACATTTAGGTTTATCAGAGCCTCTAAGAAAGGATTTTCTTAGTTAGATCAGTTAGGAAATGGAACCTGAGCAAGTGGTACTTGAACAGAGCTCTGACACATTATGTACAAGTTTACTTAGTGATGATGAAAGGCAAACATATTCTCTGAAAAGAGAACGATTTGTGAAGCATGCACTGCCAAGACAGAGCAAAGCAGTTATGAGAGATGGTCATGAGGCTAGTGCAGCTAGACCTGAGAAGATAGGAGCTTCCTGGGAGATATGGCTTTCATGGGACAGACAGGCAATTCATGTATGCACTCAAGTCAGGAAGTGAAATGTCCAGCACTGAATGACCAGGAGCAACTGAGTAGAAGGGAGTAGAGAGCATATCACAAGAAAATGAAACTCTATCAGTGGGCACTGTCCTTGATCTTCATAACTAGATTAATTCTCATGTGAAAGAAGATAAAACTAGCTATACTAAATGTATATTTAGCACGGTATAATTGTATGGGGCTTATTTACTCCAAGTTTCCACCATGTGAGGTCTTAAGTAGGTCGGAATATGTATGATCATATCCCCACTGAGGAATAAGGGCATGCTCTTGAGGCAACCTGGTATGCTTCAGAGGGTGAGCACTGGAGCTGACTCTCCAGGTTGGGGTCTTGTTCTCAAACCTCTTCGCCTCACGGGGACCATGCCAGTTCCTGATTAGCATTTTCCTCAGCACAACAAGGACAATAATACCCCCAAGGTTCTAAGCAGGACTGGCTGAAATATCTTGAAGGAATCATGAATAAAACCTCAAATCTGGTACACCCCAGGTGCACAGCTTATGTGTCTAATGAAGCAAAGCTTCTGCTGCTGTAAAATAAAAGACACAGCATCTGCCCCACTACTCTAAAGGCATTATTGTGAGGCCAAAAGGGAAAACCTGATCTAAAAAACCCCACAGAATATCATCATGCATAAAGGAATGTGGCATGAAGGCCACTCTGTATTTATTATGCCTTTATTTTTCTGTCCTGGATGCACACTTTTTCCATAGAACATCCTTTTTCCTCATAGCTCTTAGAAAAAGTCATAGGTGGGAAATGAAGAAATGATAATATGAAATTTTCTTTTCTTTTCTTTTTGGTATCAAGGGTCAAATTCAGAACCTTACACTAGTGAGGCAGGTGCCAGAACCACTGAGCTAAACCTCTGGCCCAGGATGCAATTTTCTTGACCTGATGAAATAACCATCACTGTGGTAAGATAGTTGCTATAAATACCCATGCTTCAAAGTTCTTTCAGATGTGTTATAGAAAACAACATATCATTCAAAGTAAACTATGGACCAGCCTATGGATCGTCATTTTGTACGTTGACTGACCGTGGCTGTCTTTCAAATAGTACAGTTTATAGCAAGTTGTTCAGAGCATGTGCTAATGCCGAGGATGCTCCATCTAATATCCCCTCTGCCCACCTGCACAGGGGGAGGGGACAGTTACCGATTTCCAGTGTGCAGGCAACCTCCCATTTCATGTGCCTGCTCTCTCTGTTTCTTGCTCCAGGGGCTTGCTGTGAAACCATGGCACCTTGCCCAGCCTGCTCGTTGGGAAACACAGGAATGTCTTGGACTTAACGGTCCCAAGGACTAGCTCCAAACAATGATGGCAGAGAGATGCTGGAGAAGTACTTATCTTACTTTGTCCTCTGATGGAGGAACTCGGAAGCAGACCCCATGTTTTCTCAGACAGTATCCTTAACAGGGCTGCACTCTGGTTGCCCAACTTGATAACCTGCTCTTTAAAACACTTCCGGGCCACGTAGAGCAACACAGCTGTAACTGCTCCAGCCCAGGAAAGTGAGCCAGGAGGATGGCAATTTCGAGCTCAACCTAGGCAATTTAGTGAGACCTTGTCTTGAAATTAAAAAAACAAAAAGTTAAAAGGGACGGGATGGAATGCAGTGGAAGTGTCCTTGGATCGGATCCCCAGAACCACACAAAAGAGAGCAATCCTTTTACAGAACTTTGCCTTCCCTGAGTCACATTCTCTTCTGTATTTCAGGTACTTCTTATAATTATATGTCAGTTAACTATTTTCACCAATTTACTTCTTGTCTCACAATATATTTCTATAGGAACCCAGCTTTAGATATAGGATTCCTAGAAGTGTTTAGTACAAAATGCATAATTTTCATTTCAAATTATATGGCAATGCTTAAAAAGAATTGTGGCCCTGTGTTCTGTGGAATGAGAAATTGGTTCTTTCCTCTTCTGAAAATGACTTTTAGAGGAAAGAGTCCAAAATCAAGGACACCTTCCTAGGAAGAAGAGGATTTGTTTAGAATATCCACATTTTGATCTTAGACCACATATTAACAGGAGGCCTCACTAATGCCCACTAACTCTTATGGTTAATTTACTTTAAAAGCCATGAGTTTAAGATTCAGTAATTTAATTTGATAGGTGGCTTTATGCCTGAATGAGCTTCAACACCCTTTGCTCCTAAGTGCCTACATTGAGGGTGTTAGGCTTGATCTGCTAAATAAAGCCTAAAAGGAGTTCACATTTCATTCCCATAACCCACAATTGTCTTCCTACCCAAGAGTGCTGGAGAGGTTTCAACAGATGCTAAACTTTGTTGTAAACTATTTTAGATACAAAATTCATAAGGATACGGTACCAGAGTCTCAGTGAGATAGAGAGCTATCTACGTCTTATTAACTCTGTTCCTCCAGCTCCTCACACATTCCTTTGCACTTGCTAAGTGTTCAACAGTGTTCTTCAATATGTAGGCATTCTCCTTTCAGATGAGTTTTATTTTCTCTCATATTGATTAGGAAGGGAGAATATTTATAATTAAATTCGTGCAAATCTAAAGGAAAGATACTACCATGCATTTATATTTTATCTTCTATGTAAAATCATAAAGCCAAAAAGCTCCTCCACCTTTTTTTCTGGCCCATTTATATGCATTTTCAAAGTAAGAGTCAAGAGGAAGCTGAAAGATTGCAAGATATAAAAGTAACCCTTAAAAGAAATCATTCACCCATGTAAATACTTGCTGAAACTCACTATCATCTGTCCTTTCAAAAGACTTGGTATGGAATAATCAGAGGACTTTGGGTCAGAATGAGTCTTGTAAGATATTCTTTATGCTACGTTAATAAGAAAAAAAGAGTTCAGAAAAGTATCTACATCGTACTTGTAGCAACTAAGCAAAGGCAGATGAAGTCTGAAGATAATCATTTCTCCGAGGTGTACACATATTGTATTACTGACTAAGAAGGGATGCACCTTTGAATGACTTTGGATTTGACATAAGGTCTCAATGTAGCAGTGAATTAACAAAGTACAAAAATGAAGATTGTAGCATCATGCTTTGCATAATAACTGAATTTTATAAGATATAATATTTTCTCAATGTAGTTTAATTGAACTCAGTCTTGTTCATTTTATATCCTATCAAATGTCATTCTATTCAGCATGGAAATTTTTCAGTTTTTTCTAATAGCTAGGTAATCATTCCACTACATTATAATCATGTCTTTAGAATATACACTTTTTGCTATGATACTTGCTGTTCCAAGTTCACAGAAACTTAATGTTTTACCTTAATAGCTGTTACCCATATGGAGTTTGTTAGGGAAACCAAAGAAGTGTGTGAGATAAATAAAACAAGGTCCTTGAGCCTAGGAACATAGAAGGAAAATTCTCAAAAATGGAATATCCAGTGACTTGGGAATTTTACTTGAAGAGAGAAAAAAAATGAAATTTTAGTGACTTTGAAGCTTTCATTTTCTTTCCGCCACATTTATCCAGAACAGCTACTTTTTGATCAGCTCATGTAATCTTTTGGGAACCCAGGTTATCTCTGATTCTCCGCCATTGTCCTGTGACTAAACCTGGCAAAGATTTTTTGAGTAGTTAGCTCTCCCCAGTCAATCTGATTTGCTCTTCTGGCTTTTAAATGTATGCTTCACCTGAAATTGGAAAGCATCTTATTTCCTCTTCCGCTTTACATTTCCTCTAGCAAGCTTTTTCAGGGGAGAAGTGGTTTGTCAAGGGCTTGATTTTTTTTTTTTTTTTCTGAGACAGGGTCTTGCTTTGTAGTTCAGGATGGCCCTGAGCTCACTATGTAGCCCAGGCAAGCCTCGAACTCAGCAATCCTCCTGTCTCTGCCTCCCGAGTGCTGGGATGACAGGCGTGAGCCACCACGCCTGGCACTGTGGGATGTGGTATTGATGGCTGGTGGGAGTGAGTCACCATACCCAGCATTCTATGTGGTTACTGGGATCGAACTCAGGACCTTTCGCTTGCAAGGCAGGCGCCGGAACCACTGAGCTAGACCTCTGGCCCAAGGGCTTGATTTTTTTTTTTTTTTTTTTGAGACAGGGTCTCGCTT
>PVIC010012947.1:0-38814 GCA_004025085.1 Thryonomys swinderianus
ACCCTTTTTTTCACCTGTCTGTGTAAGTTTCACACCACCTAAAATTATTACAGGCAGAAAACACAGATAGAAACTAATACAGAGTCAGAGATGGACTGGGCTGTCATGGAAGTCAGTGAAAAGTAAAGACGATAGAATTATGGCTAGAAGCGCATCTGAAGAAAGCTGGGCCTCAAGATGGAAATGCAATGCCAGGCCTACATGCCTCTCTCAGGCAGAAACAGTAATTTGAAATTGTTCTGTAATTAGCACCACCTGGTCCCAAAAGGTCCAGAGAGGCATTAGTGGTCCAGGTGGGAGACCAGAGCATCCAGACTCATCCCTTCCCCAAAATGCCTTTGTTCTTTCCACGTACCTTGCTATATGACTTGTTTCTCTATTGGACCAATATTATTAGCAAAGCAGCTATCCTTGTAATCATACAGGTTGATTATAGGGTGACTTAAACTGTACTCACATTTGTGCTTTGCTGTATAAACTACCCCTGACAAAGCACCTCGGTGCCAACCCACTTTCAGGACCTCTCCTGTCCCTCAGGAGCTATCCTCAACAAACTTTCCCTATTCTTCACCTCATTGTTCCTGGAAATTCATTTTTCAATCTGGGGAGACACGAACTTGGCACATCTGACATCTAACAGATTAGGAGTTAAATTTCTCCTGTATCAAGATAACATTTCAGGGCCGGAGGGTTAGCTCAGTGGTTCCGGCGCCTGTCTCGCAAGCGCAAGGTCCTGAGTTCGATCCCCGGTAACCACATATAATGCTGGGTGTGGAGACACGCCCACCAACAATCAACACCGCATACCACAATGCCTGACGTGGTGGCTCACGCCTGTAATCCCAGCACTCGGGAGGCAGAGACAGGAGGATTGCTGAGTTCGTGGCAGCTTGCCTGGGCACCATAGTGAGCTCAGGGCCAGCCTGAACTACAAAGTGAGACCCTGTCTCAAAAAGCAAAAAAAAAAAAAAAAAGATAACATTTCACATATAACAGAGGCTCAGTAAAGCTTTTCTAAAAAGGAATAAATGCAATTTCTAGGTTTCCTAAAATGTTACAGTTGTATTGCAGCTATTTAACCCATTATTCAATGATAAAAGCTACAGTTAATATGGAGTCCTATAGAGAAATGCTTGTAGTTGGTTATTTTTGTATTAAATACACAATTTGTGGTAAGAATCTGTTTTGCTTCCCTGGACACAGCCCATGGAAATCCAGAGAAATAAATTACAACCCCACAGCTAGTGCCTAACATGAGCATTCTTAATCCTTGAGGTTTTTCTGTAGCTAAGCAATGTTTTTTCAAATGTAATAACACTGATATGCAGAAATATGTATTGTCCACTCACAAAGCCATTCATCAGTATGATTACAGTATGCCTTCCTGAATGTCATTAAAAACCAAGGTCCCATTTTTCTAAGATGGGCTGGCTGAAGTTCTGCATGAAAGCAAGTAACAGAAAGTAACGATTTCTTAAGTCCCCTTTGGCCTTTTGGTTCTAAACTACATCCTTGCTGGTCTACTTTCAAAGTCAAAGAATACTTCTTGCAAAACCATGACATCTCTTGAGTGATTTATTTTATTCTTAACACATATTTCCAAAACTAATAAATATTATTTTTACAACTTTCTCTCTGGCAAATAATGAGTCTTTGGTGTATGCTTCTCTTTTGCTTGCTATTAGAGAAGACACTCAGACTATTTTAAATAAAACTCAAGGGCATGGAGCAATTCTAAAAACCTTAAAATTCAAATATTAGCCAATTCTATTAAACATGTGCCTTCTGGAAAGAGTTGTTTACTTTAAAAGATAAATTGAACCTCAGTGAGGAATTTCAAATATCATCTGAATATAATATCTAAAATGTTCCCAAGTTTACAAAAAACTGTCAATGCAATTGTGACCTTGAACAGACAAAGGCCTATGAAGGAACAATTTCTAAACTATCTCTTTATTCCCTCATGGGATCTTTGACAATGCAAGCACATTCAAGCTGATAAATGAATTGCACTTCAGCTTTTCCTGCCTCACTTGCCTTTCATCTGTCCATATTTCAAGCTTCACTGAAATGACAGATTTTTGTGTTTTATCTCACTGACCTCTGAAAGGTTTCCGTGCTTCTTCCCTTTCCTAGTGAATCTGTGTTTCAATGGTGGAAAATTCACATCTGTATCCTGGTATTTGAGTTTCATATTAAACCACACACTTTAAAGAAGTGGCTACCAGGTCATCAATTTTCATTTTTAGCATTTAGATAATTATTAACATGTCATTTGGGTGCATCAGCAGTTATTAAATCTTTCCTCCCTTAGTGGATATTGGGTTATACAAAATGTTGCTATTTTAAATAATACCTCAATTAGTGATTTTGTACATACAACTTTTTTCTGTTATTTCCAAAGATACATCCCAGGAGTATAATTATGTAGAAGAGCAATTACTTAGCACACAACCCTAATAAGAGAAAATAATTTTAAGTAACTTATCTCTCACCATAATAAAATGTTTGTAGAATTATGCATTGTTTAATGACACGGATATGTTCTGAGAAAAGCATCATTAGGTGATTTCATCACACAAATATCCTAGAGTATGCTTACACAAATATAAATGGTACACTCCACTACACACCGAGGCACATATGGTATAGAAACCTGGGACAGCCCCTTGTCCCTATGTCCATGATGAACAACACGAGATTAAAACAAGCAGAACAGAAAATGGTGCTATCAAGAGACAATAAACATAACATGCTTGAGGTTGCTGCCAACCAAAGAAGACATAAATGTTTTACTATAGCCTTTTTTAATAAATTGAAAGAGCATTCTCATATAAAAAGTATAGTATGTCTGGTCACAATAATTAACAACTAAAACTCTGGGAGTCAAAAGGACTTTAAATTCAAGGCCAGCCTGGGGAAACTAGCCACTTAGCAAGGTCCTGCCTCAAAATTTTAAAAGGGCTGGGCCGGAGAATTAGCTCAGTGGTCCTGGCACCTGCCTAGCAAGCACAAGGTCCTGAGTTCCATCCCCAGTAACCACAAACAACAATACCAGGTGTGGTGACTCATCCCCAGCAGCAATCAGTACTACACACCACAGTGCCGGGCATGGTGGCTCATGTCCTTAATCCCAGAACTTGGGAGGCAGTAACAGGAGGATTGCTGAGTTCCTGGGTTGCCTGGGCTCCATAGTGAGCTCAGGGCCAGCCTGAACTACAAAACAAGACCCTGTCTCAAAAAACAAGGTGGGGGGGAGCTTGGAGTGTAGCTCAAGTCTCAATCTCTAGTACCAAAAAGAAAAAATAAGGTAATGTATGGTGTATAAAACACATAAAACCAGGACACAGTCATTTGTTATCACACAAACATCTAAGTAATATATTTTGTTGCATTACAGAGCTATAGCATCACTGGGCAATAGAAAATTTTCAGCTCCATTATAATCTTCTGGGGCCATTGTCAAACATATAGCCCTTTGTTAATGTGAAAGACATTATGTAACACATGGCTGTGTTTATTTACATTTAAAGATCACTTAGTGGTTTTATCTTCACCTAATTTTTATAACTCCTGCTCTAGGATAGATCTGTAATCTTTTGCAAAGATCTATGTTTTAAAAGCTTGGTCATCAGCCTATGGCAGTACTAGGAGGTGGTGGAACCTTTAAGGGGTGAGGCCTAGTAGAAAAATTGGAACCCCATCCCTTATCCCCCCCCACCCGCCAACCCCGCCACGCCTGCCATGAGTGAACAGGCTTTGGGCATATATTTTACTACGATGCATGATGGCACTTCAAGCCCAAAATAAGTTAACCAAGTGACAGTGGAATAAAACCATCTTCCTATTAAATTGTTTATCTCAGGTATTTGTTACAATGAGGAAAAGCTGACTAATAGATACTATTTTTAACTGGCTCAGGGAATGCTCAAATCAGCTGAATTCCACAAATTCTTACTTCCTTTTTGTTCAACAGAACTGGATAGCATGCTCCAACTCCTCAAACTTCAACACGAACCACTATCCTAGAAAAGTGAGTTCATATAGGGCTTCTTACTATTATTTACGGAAGGTCAATTTCCTTTCAATGTTCTCATACTTACAGACCAGAGATCAATTTTGATAAACTAACAGAAGTATAACCCATACATGCTGGAAGTACCATTGAAAGACGAGGATCATCTGATCCTGGATAATATTAATGGGGAAGTTAATTAAAGAGAATATTAGAGCATGCAGTTCCTTGGTACCTTCTTTACTGAGAAATCAGTGAGATAAGTCAGTTTATAGTTATAATTTGTTTTTATCTTGGGGGGGGTCACCCAGTTGAACTCAGGACCTTATGCTTGCAAGGCAAGTGTAGCACCACTGAGCTACATCCCTGGACTGAGCAGTTGTAATTTGTAAGAAGGATGATGGCCCTGGGAAAAGCTATCCTAAATGATTTCTTCATGGCTGAAAGCAAAATACCTCAAGATAGACTGTCAGTAGAATACAACTAGGATCTACATGTGGGGTCCAAAGCTGAATAACAACTCAGTAATAATTAAGAGTAAAGGTGCTGAGGATTTAGTTCAGTGGTTCTGGCATCTGCCTAGCAAGTACAAGGTCCCATGTTCGATCCCTAATACCACATATCACAATGCCAGGGGTGGTGGCTCATGCCTGTAATCCCAGCACTCGGGAATCAGAGGCAGGAGGATTGCCGCCAGTTTGAGGCCAGCCTGGGCTACATAGTGACTTCAAGTCCAGCCTGAACTACAAAGTGAGATCCTGTCTCAAAATACATACATACATACATACATACATACATACATAGATGCATACATACATACATAAAATTAAGAGTAAAAATGGATGGGGCACTAGTGATAGTTAATATTACATAAGCATGAGAAAAAATAAAAATTAGTAAGTTTTGCAGAAGACTAATATTTATACCAAATACAATGGCAGTGATGTATAAGACAAAACACTCTGGTCCTGCCACTATCCCTATTATTTGGTCATAGGATCCTCAATGTTCAATTATTGTCATAAACGATGGGGCACCTGGAAAACTAGATAAACATATTCAGATCCTAATGAATACACTGGCAATACTGTAAATCAGGTAATATCACATAAAGACAAATATCCATGCCGTTCCCCAGACAAACTTTTTGAAGTTCTTATTTTAGGAGAGGGAATGTGTAAGTAATGGCAAGGAAATCCCAGGAGACTAGGCAAATATCATCTGGAAACGATAATATAAATTACATCTATATAAATTACTTTTCTTCAGCCTTAAGATTAAAACCTGCTTGTCCCTTTATTGTCACCAGAAATCTTGAAAGTCGATAAAACCTTCAAAGATCCATTAAGTCAGACAGATCTCTGTCTTCTCTGTGTTATGCTGTGATCCTAAACCTTTGACATTCCCCAAACATAATTTCTCCGTGTGTCATACTAGTATTTTACCATATGAAATATTACACCTTTTTTTCTTTTGTAGTATTGAGTATCAAACTTGGGCCCTTGTGCGTCCAAGGTTGGCATGGTACCACATCAGCTAAATCCCCAGCCTTACACTCATAATTTTTCAAGTGGATGATGGATGTATCAAAGCTACTATAAAATTTGTGATTTGAATTTGGCAATTATATTTTTTACAAGAATTAGTTGGATTTTGACAGTAAACTCATAATTTCTCTAACAATACCACATGTACTTTTGCATACTAAGGAATCTTTATCAAAGATGGTATAAGCTAGATCAGAAAATAATTTGACTTTAAAAATATATGGAATGTGGAATAGGCACAGTAATATTTGGAACCCTCACAGGGGATGGCCAACATGCCCCTATTCCTAAATGCATTAATGACATAATTTATAACAGCATTAAGTGCCATGAATTCTTTGGAAGGTAAATTTAAGAGCAGAATATCCTTTGTGAATCCTTCATAGAAGTATTTACTCATGCTGTTTCTCATCAGTGGTCTTATCTCCTACTACCTCAGGGAAAGAGAGGTTCCTTTACAAGATTAATAGTACCAACACTTCACATGTCTGTGACAGAGACATATGTATTCACCAAACCATTTCCTTTCCTTCCTAAATACAGAGGAAGCTCTTATTTCCTTGCTTTCTTTCATCCAAATGAGATGCTGCGATTACTCTAAAGAGCCAGCATGAGCAGCAGTGTACATTTCTCATAGGCCTGGGGTTTCAAACTCCCTCATGTATGAGCCGCTCTTTCTATGTGGTCAAGTTGGGAACCATACATTAGGGAAGACAGGATTCTGTGTTATAAGAGCCCAGATTTCTGTTTCACTTTTTCAGCAGGTCTCATCCTAAGAACAGTGTGTCCAGAAACATTTGCACTGGACCCATTGTGAACAGAAATCCAAGTTCCACCCTGCTGACTCCTTAAGATACAGGTGCCATGGTCATAGCACCTAGCATTAATAACCCTCTTACAACTTCTCTAAGTTCACTAAGTGGCAAAGTAGAATATTTAAGAACTCTTACTGAGTTGACTACATTTCTCATATTCCAAGAATTGCTAATTCTACTGTACCTCATGTCAGAGGTAACCACAGCCTCAAGCAGGACTACACAAACCAACTCAGGCATCAAAATGACTGAAAATATTGCTCTAGAGACATCACCCATAAATATTGACTTACTAGGCTCCTCAGTGGAACTCAAAATCTGTAGTTTTTCTAAAGCCTTCCTTCTGATTTTGAGACACAGCAGCTATGTTTGGAGATCTCTGGAATTGCAGAACACTGTATCGAGAGGAAAATGAAAAATGACCCCTGTTCCTTTTCGCACTAAGAACAATGCCCTGAACATGAAGTATATTCAATAAAGCTCACAGAATGGTAGAAGGGTTAATATGTGCATGAAGTAGCATTAGGCAGGATAATGAAGGTGGCCATTGGTATTTATTAAAGTAATTTCCCCTCCTTTTTTCCCCTAGTAGAAGGTTTCTGCATTTCCTTCTACTATTACAGATCTGCTCTAAGGTACAACAAGATGGAAGGGAGGACAGGATGCCAAGTCTCTCTACCAGAGAATAAAATGAGTTATCCTCAAACTATCTGGGACAAAAGACCCATAAAAGGCCAATACTTTTTTTTTTTTTTTTTTGAGATAGGGTCTCGCTTTGTAGTTCAGGCTGGCCCTGAGCTCACTATGTAGCCCAGGCAAACCTGGAACTCAGCAATCCTCCTGCCTCTGCCTCCCAAGTGCTGGGATTACAGGCGTAAACCACCACACCCATCACTGTGGTAGTGGTGCTGACTGCTGGTTGATTGCTGGTGGGCGTGAGTCACCACGCCCAGCATTGTTGTATGTGGTTACCAGGATCAAACTCAGGATCTTGCGCTTGCAAGGCAGGTGCTAGAACCACTGAGCTAAATCTCCAGGCCAGGCCAATACTTTTGTATAATACAACAGAAAGGAATGGTTAGAAAATAAAAATCAACGATGTTTCAAATACAAAGTTCTAATTTTTCATTATGCTTTAAATTACTTAAAATCTCAATAAATAAAATCAAAGTGAATATAATATAGAAAAGAATAAACTTCATGGGCTGTCCTGCTTGAAGACTTACAGATTCTGTAGAAACACTGCCTTCCATCACTAAGAAGCAAAGTCTTCTACTGTGGAGATTTCCATTCCCACTGACAAAATATGGAAGCAAAAGAAGAGACGCTTTTGTCTTAGAATCAGACATCATACAGCAAATAATAAGTATGTGTTGAGACAAGAATCTCCTGACCTCTCTGAAGTTAGTGTGTATATGTCCAGACCTGTGTTCAGGTGAGGACTAAAGATTTGAATAGGACATGGAAATATACATGGGTTCTGAAGGAAAAAAATGGTGGCAGAAATTTAGCAGAAATTTCCTACCTAGGTCATAATAAACCAGTCAAAGCCCTTATTTCAAGTAATGAGGGTCCCCTCCATAATTTTACTTTCACAATGATATGTAGATCCTGCTATCAAAATCCAGCAGCATAGGAAAGTGCCAAAAGTTTAAAATGGGGCAATTTTAAAATGTAAAATTAAGCTAACCAAAGAACTCCATCCAAGTGCAAATAATTTTGCTACTTTATGTGGAGAAAATCAGGTAGTAAAATGGACATGTATCATCATCAGGAAATAGAAACAAGATGACTTCAAGTTAAATAAATGGATTTTGTACTTAGTAAGAACCAACTGTTAGATTCTTAATAAAAAGTATCAGTGTAAACACTAGGTTGTATGGAGATAATTTTTTTAACTTTACTGTAATAACTTACATGATGAGCAGAACTACAGACTTTGATTTACTGTTTACTGACATCATTCTAAAATTATAATACTAGCATTCTGTTTCGGGAACTCTGGCCTTGACGTAAATTGATGAAAGGGCTAGAAACAGTACATCTCAGCATTTTGTTCATAAGACTATGAACTATGTAAGATTTGGACTTTCCTCCTGCTTTATCCTATTTTAGCAACAATGCCAGTTCAGTGACTTTCTCATCTTTGTCCTCTATTTCCGTCCCTTTCCCTCTCCCTGAACTCTTAGGGGTCTCCTCCCATCCCAGCTATTTTATAAGCTATTCTTAGACTAGTGCTTTGGTTTCAACTTGTAAAACTGTGTCCTTGCCATTTTAATCCAATTTCAGAGCTCAGCTTCATGTTGGGGGTCTGAGATTCTTGTATGCCTTTAGCCAGGTCTCTGTCAGGAAAGTAAAAAAGACCAATAAAAACAATTTTTCCACTAATTTCAGCTATAAATCCTATTTTGCCTGAGCTGTCTGAAGGGTGAGTATTCTGTGAAAATAATTCTCACTAGTGCACCAGAACTACAAATAATATACATTTATTTCTTATAATCCTACCCAATATATTCAAAAAAGGTTCAAATCTAACAGAACAGAGGTTATAGAGTTATTGAATCATAATATAAATGCGGTAAATAGGAAGGAAATTGCAAGCATAGAGATCCTGCAGGGGGAGTAAGTGCTGTGTTGAAGAGGACACAGGAAGGATTCGTGGCTCCAGTCCACGAAGAGGCCGTTCTAACTGCTATCACAGCCACAGAATGAACAGTAAAGACACAGGAGTATCAGACGGGACTTCTAGTGCCAAGGACTTCTTTGTAATTGGGGTTAGATAAAAAGTGAGAGAAAGAAAAAGTTAGGTAAAAACGTTGGAGAGCAAGAGAACATGGTACAGACTCTAAGCCTACACTGCTCAGTAACGCAGTGACTAGACACACCAAGGATCTGAAATGTGGCCAGTTCAAACTGGGTTGTATGACAGATACTAAATATCAACCAGACTTTTAAGACTCAGGAAAACAAAATATGCCATCAATCATTTTAGGTTGACTTCATGTGTATATAATATTTTTGATATATTAAATTAAATCAATTTTGTCATCAAAATTCAGTTTGCTTTTTAGAAAAATATGCAATTCCAAATGTAGTTTGCATTTTATTTCTGTTGGATGCCATGAATTTAAACTGTATGTCCAAGGCAGTGGAACTTCAATAGAGCACAGATTAACCTGGTTCCCAGAGAACAATGTGATCTTGAACAGGTCTTTCTGATTTGGAGCAGCAGAAAAGGAGGAGTAAAATATGAGGACCAGAATGATGAAATGAAGGTTGAGGCAGAAGGGAAGCAGGGGGAAGAAGGGAGAAGAAGATGTGCTATGAGACTAGAGAACAGACTGCTGGGGACAAAGGAGGAGGAAGATAGAAAGCAAGGAAACTGAAGCTACACAGAGAGTACTCCTCTTCACAGTCAAAAAGGAAACCCTTGAAAATATGTGAGTGAGGGAGATTTGGGATAAAGACCAAGTGAAGGAAAAAATATCCACTACTGAGTTATTTTAACTCCTCACCGTATTATAGATTTTTATATATTCAGATTTCCAGATACTGTTACAAGAATTATACTTCTCAGACATTCCATTCATGATGAGAAAGTCTCATACATCCCAATAGGAACCATTAGTTTGGAAGTTCAGGGTCATTTTCACATGTTATTCCTGCAGACCCTACGATGTCTGATGGGGATGAGAGTAAGAGAATGGAAAATACAAGAAGGAGGAAATACAGAAAAACTTCAGTGCTTTAAAGCTGGGTGCAGTGGCACTTTGGGAGGCCAAGGCAGGAGGAACACAAATTTGAGCCTAGCCTGGGAAATTTAGTGACTTATCAAGACCCTGTCTCAAAATAAATGAAACATGGAGCTGGAGAAAGCCCTGGGCTCAATTCAAGTAACACAAGAAAAGAGAAAAAGGTTTTCAGATGCCATCTGAGTGAAAGATCCCCTTTCTACCCATTGGTAAAAGAAGCCTTTTGAAATGCTGAAGTGCTCATCAATAAACATCAATTTCTTTAACATCGTGTTTATCTTGCTCTAGCTCATCCTTTATAGTTGTCCATAAGTGACTGTCACAAATATCTGGGTGAGCAAGATTACAAAATATAGTCATAAAACAAGCGATTATTCCTAAATCATCCTTGTCACATTGTAATGCTTCACAGAGCACCGTTCCCTGGGCTGCAATTCATTTTAATTGATCCCTTCAGCCTGTTATCTGTGTGCTGAGTAACTTCTCAGCACCCTCCCTCTATGTCAAGAGAAGCCAGTCAGGTTAGGGGTTTGTTAGTAATAAAAATCACCAAGGAGCACTTTGTGCATAATAAGAGTGACAGAATTTCTAAAGAGAAGTAGTAAAAAAATAATAATAAGCATTCTCTTCCCTTCTTGGACGTAAACAACTCCAAACTCCTCGAAGCAACACTTAACCTAGCATATTAAGCAGTAATGGACAAATATCTTAAAGGTTGATGTCAGCTTTTAGAATCCATTGGCATCAAAGTATCATTTAAAAGTTAAATTCTACAAAGTATTCCTTGTCATGTTTCCTTCTACAGTATTCTGTCTCTATTAAGACCAAGCATTAAACCTCAGAAGAATAACCGTGCTTGTGTGGTAATGATTTGTTTACTAGTTCCTTTCAGAGTGTGAGCTAGATAAAAAGGGAAGTGTCGTAAATAGTATTTCATGACCCGTGATCTTGCTGCTATGTCACTATCTGTAGCACCTTTGTTTGTGGAGCCCACTAAGTTGGCATTCACCAAGCTGTCAGGAAAACTTTGGATGCAGACCTTATGCATTCTCTCTGCTCTCTGCCTCCTAAGAGAGCGAGCACTGCTAATACTGCCACACAGAGAAGGGAAAGTGACAAAACTCCAGCCTTGGTCACAAAGACAGCTCTTCTCACCATTATCTATCCCTAAGAAGAATCCGCTGGACTGGGAGGTGACACTTTTCAGGGGACTCAGAAAGTGGTGACAGAATGAGAGGAACCTAAGAGAGCCTCATTTTAGGGGACTACCTGAGAATAGAAAGACGTATGCTTTGAGGTGACTTTGGGGCTTGAGAAGTAAGTATATGCTGAACATGAGGAGAGTTCCCACATACAGAGCCTGGTGAGCTAAGAGTGCCCAGCGAACAGGAGCTCAGCAGGGGCAGATGCCCAGTGTCTTTCGTCCTCCTTTCCTTGTATTATAGGTAGAAAAGCCAGCTAGACATATGTAGGCAGATAGAGAGGGCTGGCCCTTGAAAGACTTGCAAAAAAGGGGATCCTTCTGAAGGTCAACACCATCACTGAGAAACTACACTTCCAGATAGCAGTGACCGGCAGACCTCATTCTCCCAGGATGGAATGTCAAAATCCGGATCCAGCCCCTCCCTGGAATGCAACAATTGCAAATTCCCCAAATGGCGGGCCAGGACTTTGACCCACCTGGAGGAGTCTTCGGACAAGCAAGACCCTCTAGGGCTTGATTTCTCATTGGACCCTATTCAATCAAAAAGTTGCTGAAGTAACTATGCTTGTCATTTACCCATTGATTAGCCACGGTTTGCCCATTTCTTTCAAATCTTATTGGAAGCCCCCACTGTACTCATTGGTCAATTGTAACCCATCTACCGTTTTTTAATCTTATTGGTAGCCCCCTATTTCAGACCCACCTCACCTCATGGCTTTGCTCCATAAAAGCCCTCTAAAAAGTGAGGTAGGGGGGTTACCCACTTTCTGGGTTCCCTCTTCTGTCTCTCTTAAGGCAGAAGCTTTCTCTCTCAATAAAATTTTCCTACTCAAACCTCCATTGTTCCTAAAATTCATTCTTTGATTTTTAAAGAACACAAACTTGAGTTTCAGGTGCGGAGTTAGGCCTTAACTCTCCTGCCTCTCTTGGAGCAGATGCTCTTTCAGTCACAGCACTGTCATCACAACCTTCTCAACAAAGGGGTTTGGGAACCACTAGCAACTAATAGGCACTTACATGTGAGGTGAGCTCCATGTGCCATATGTGCTTCGACTTTAGTCTTAAAAATAAGAGAAACTACTCATTTTCCTTTGTAGCCTGATTACCCAATGTCACTCAGAAAGGCAAGAAGTACCAGGTCTGTAAGTGTCATCACTAATCTCCATGATACCCCTTGGAAGTAGGCATTATGATCATGCCCCCTTTTTTCTTTTTCAATGAAAATATAGGGACAAAAAGAAGTTAGATGATTTTTGCAAAACCAGAGAACTTTTAAGTATGTGAGCTGAGATGACAAGTCTGCCCTGGTTCCAAATTCCAAAGTCATTCTTCCATCTCAGCTCCCATGAAGGGGAGGATTTTAAAGGCACATAACTGTGTCCCATGTATCTTTTATTTATGGAAAGTGACTGGTTTTCTACTATAGAAAATCTTCCCTTAAACATTTCAAAAACTAAGGTTGATTTAAAGAAAAAAAAAGTAATAGCCATTTGCAGATATATGGCAAAGGTCACTGCAATAAATGTATCCATTTGCTAGTAACTCAAGGGGAAATAACTTTAAATAAGTGGAATTTACTGACTGTCCCTTAATGTCATAGAAAAGAGGTGGTACTCAAACCTAGCTACACAGGTAGAATAAAAGCTTGCTCTGCTAGGTGGGTTTCTTCCCCCTATGTTAATGAAGCACTCTCAGGCCTTGAAGGGAATTTCTAGTCTGAGTAAACTGAGATCACAGCTGGGAAATTACAAGGTATTGTCCTGCACTTCCCTCCAGGTCAGGATCTGTGCTTTTAATAGTGACAACTAACTAACATACATAATTAAGTCAGGCAAATGAACTGAAAGAAAGCTAGAGGAGACACCTGGGAGCCAGTTTCCATTCCCAGACACTTGGAAAAATACCATCATACTCATGACTAGTTCAAAAGACGGAATTTTTAAAACGGTAGGAAGGAAAAGCAGTGGACAAACATGTCAGGGAAAGTAGAGTTTCTGCAGACATAACATGATGCACAAATGTCCCCACCATCTTGAAAGAATAACTTTCCTACTTCCAGTGACAGCTTATGAATATTAAAATTTTTCAGGGTGACTTCATGAGCTAAAAAAAATAAGACATCAAGTCACTTCTGGCTCATATCATCAACAAAAGACACTAGTAAGATTGCTGAATTTTCAGATGCAGCACCACACCCATCTGAACATTTCCAAAACTGGATTGTACTTTACACCTGACTGCATTCAATATGGTCTTTCCCTCTACTTCTTACAATGCCTCACACCTCATTTCTCTTCTTAGAACTGTGTAAATATAATGCTCATACGTGTTAATAGAAATTGAGATCAATCATAACTTTAGAAACATGTCATCAAATACAAACCTCTTTACATGTTTTGACTTTAAAATCATCTCTTTCTTAACTATTAAATACTGAAATATTTGTGTTGGAGAAAATCCACTTCAACAAGAAACAAGCAAGGAGAAAGAAAAACATTTTAAATAACCAAGAGAATGCTAATGTATCCCAAAGGCTACAGTCATACTATCAAGGGAGAAAGAACAAAGCAAGGAGAAACAGACAATTCACAAAATGAAAATTCCAGTCCTCATTCATCTTTATTTTTTAATAACTCCATCCGTTTGAGTGTGTTAGATAACAAGGTCATAATGTTACCCTTCATGCCGACTTTTCACATAAATTACATATAAGTTCTTATGATAATGATATATGGGGTAAGCTATTCATCTTCCCAACAGATATCTACAAAGAAACAATTATTCTACCTCTGAGATGGGATATCACAAAAGGAATAGTTTCCAGAAGCTTTGATTAAAAAGGTTTACAGAATATATGCAACATACAATTCCAAACAGGCAAAACTAATTCAGTTAGCTGTCAAGATAGCTGCTACTTTTGGTGAAGAGGGTCAGGGTTGTGACAGAGAAGGGCTTAAGGGTCCTTTCTGAGAAAGTGAGGTTGGCAGTGTTATTTTTCTTGACCTCAATGGTGATTACTGAGGTGTGTTTGTTTTCTGATAATTCACTGGGTTGTGTATTTATGAATGCAGTTTTCTGCATATTTGCTAAGTTCATTGACTTAAAAAGAAGTTTAATAAATGAATGCAACAAATATACCACTTCCTGTAAATGTTGTTTGTTGATCAAATGGAGGAATTCATTTTTGCTTGAGGTAGAATGTATGGGTAGCTTTAATATTGTATTGACTAAAGGGTAAATATTGACCCCATGAACATTAACCTTGATGTTCCAAAGTTATCTGGTTTTAATATTATCAAAATAGAACACATCTCTATATAAATGACAATTTCTAGTCATTCTAAAAGAATAACACTAAGCAGGGATATCGTAAATATTGATCCTGTGTTGTAATGATATTTATTTGATATAAAAGTTTTTACACAATTATAAGTTTGCTGTCCTAATATATATAATTGGTCCCAAAACTGTACCTCTCAGAAGATACCTGTGTTAGCTTTCTGTAACCACAGCAAAATATCTGAGATGATCAATTTATTGAGTTTATTGGTACATTGTACCTATACATTATGATCACATTCAATATTAAAAATTTGTACCTGTACATGACATATCTTGATTCTTATTTTTCCCTTCCCTGAACATCTTACCACCCCCACCCCCTATGTACATAAATCTTGTTTCCATTTTTTTATCATCAAAGTTTTTCTTACCTTTTTTTATTTCTGTCTGCCCCCCTTTCCCTTTGAACATTTTCTTCCTATTTCACAATATCTAGCATACACCACCCAACAATAAATGCTGCTGGGGCTATGGGGAGAAAAGAACGTTCTCCATTGTTGGTGGGAATGTAAATTGATACAGCCACTATAGGAATTAGTGTGGAGATTCCTCAAAAAATTAGGACCAGAGGGCCGGAAATGTAGCTCAGTGGTTCTAGCGCCTGCCTCTCAAGCAAGGTCCTGAGTTTGATCCTGGTAACCACATTCAGTGCTGGGTGTGGTGACTCACGCCCACCAGCCATCAATACCATATACCACAGTGCCAGGCATGGTGGCTCACGCCTGTAATCCCAGCACTCAGGAGGCAGAGGCAGGAGGATTGCTGAGTTCGAGGCTTGCCTGGGCTACATAGTGAGCTCAGAGCCAGCCTGAACTACAAAGTGAGACCCTGTCTCAAAAAAAAAAAAAATTAGTACTAGAGGTCCCATTTGACCTTGCTATTCCTCTGCTAGGTACATACATAAAAGAATTAAAAGATTCATATCACAGCAACAAATGTGCACCCATCTTTATAGCAGCTCAGTTTGTGATAACTCAACCTTGGAAAGGACACATGAAAAGCAGGCAAGGACTTATGTCCCTCGAACCAGTCAAAACTGGGGGGCTAAAAACATCTGTTTGAAGGGCTAGCACCTAGCAACTTGTAAGTGGACCCCAAATGGACTGATGTGCTAAATTTGACTGTTCTACCTCTGACTTTGGGTGGCAGCTGTTAAAGATAGAAACAAAGGCAATCAGATCCTGATATCTTTCCCAACTTCAGAGGGAGTAGCCTGGAGCCAGTGTGTTAAGGCTGTATTCCCTGAGGTAAAAAAACTTTCGTAGCGAGTATAATAGCAGCTCACCACAAATATGTCCATGTCTACATCCCAGAAGCTGGAGATGTAAGTTTATTTGGAAAAAGACATCTTTTTATGTATACAAAAAGGACTCTTAGGATGAGATTACCTCAGAACACTCAAATGTCCCTGTAACAAAGAAGAGGAAAGGTAAAGTAAGATTTGAGTAACAGAGATCAATGTGAGCTGTGAACTGCCACAGATATAAAAAGAAAAAGAAAAAGAACACTTCCCTAGAGCGTCCAGGGCAAGTACCACCCTGCCAATACTGTGGTTTTGGGCTTCTGGCCAGCAGAACTATGAAAGAATACATTTCTGTTGTTTGAATCTACCCAGGCTATGCTAATTTGTAACCCCAGCTCTAGAAACTAATACAACCCGTAAGTATACCTTTAGCACCAGTGCTCCATGAAAAGCAGGCAGTTACCTCCTGATTGAAAAATTCTCATGTTGTGGTAAATTCTACACTTTTATTTTGTTCTGTAGGGTGGCAATGGAGGCTTATCTCTCCAGAGGAACACAAGAAGACAGAGGCTGATTTAGGGAAGTTACTGCCCCAACCTGCCTAGGCATGGAGAACTGACTGAGGGTGTGAGTATACAATTCAATTTTTCTTAACCTCTAAGCTATGCCATTGAGTTAAGCATCATATAGACAAGGAATCTAACTCCTTCGAATTATGACAGCTTGTTTCTAAATGTTGAAAGAAGTCTAACAGTTGCTAAGTAAATACTGAAAAAAATGTTCTGAATCAGAAAAAGAAAAAAAAATTCAGTGGCTGAACTAGTACAGAAAGGGTTTAGGGAAAATAAATTCTTGAATGAGCCTTGGGTATAAGATAAATTAAAACTTTTTCATGAGAAGTCAGCTACATTAGAATTGCTACATTAGAACTGGTTGCATTTATTTTACCAAAGGCATCAGGAAGGAAGAATGCAGCAAGGAGGATGTGTCCCACTGTTTCCACCAAATTACCAAACTGTGAATAACAAAATTATATAATGTGACTAAAAAGTATGATGACTGTTTAAGGTTTCTTGTTGGGCTTTTTTTTTGTTTTTTGGGGTTTTTTGTTTTGTTTTGTTTTCTTTTTGAGACAGGTTCTCACTCTGTAGTTCAGGCTGTTGCTGAGCTCACTATGTAGCCCAGGCAAACCTCAAATTCAGTAATCCTCCTGCCTCTGCTGGAATTATAGGTGTGAATCACCACACCCAGCATTATGGTATGTGATTCCTGGAGGATCAAACTCGGAACCTTTTGCTTACAGGTGCCAGAACCACTGAGCTAAAACTCCAGCACTATTCACTCTATTTTTACCATACCTCCTAGAGGCATTTCCCAGAAGACTTCCAGAAGAGCTTCAAAAAGTGGGTAGGATGATGGGATAAGTGTGTTTGAAATGAAATGCCTTATTTTGAAGAAGACTAATGGCAATGTGTCTTTCATTACAAAGTTTTCAGGATTCACCACATTTTGATCACCTATGCAGATATCCCCCAGTGTCTTTAAACCTTTTTAAACCAAAGTAGCATGCAGGAATAGGAGTCGAATTGAAATGTACTATTTAAAAATTCTCACTTCTGTATTTTTTTTACTTTCCAACTTAAAATCTTGTATCATCTCAGAAGCTTCTCTCTTTGACAGTTTTCACAGACATTTTCTCTACATGGGTTAGCTAGAATAAGAAGGGGAATTTCAAGTTTCTGTTCTTGTCCTACACAAAAAGGGGTTTCATTTTCTAAACACTCTGTGGGTCATAGGAACCAACCAGTAATGAAAAGAGGAAACTCACAGTTAGAGGACTCATTAAGTCATGACTCTTGGGGTTGGCACAGGGAATACCTACCTGAATGGCCTCTTGGGTACAGACAACCCATTCTGAACATTCTCCTACAGGAACTGAACTTCCACCATCATCTTGAGAAAGCTTGTCTGTCGGAGCCCTTGTGCTGAGGTGGAAGATCTCACAGCTCAAACACACTGGCTCCACTGCCTCCCTGGGGCCTGCAGACGAGACGCGTTCTCCTGAGTTAAAACAGCACTCTGCCTTTCACTACTGCAGCGTCAGATTGTGGCAAACGGGATTATTTTTTATTAGGTTTTAAAACTTTATCAATTTCACATTTTAAAATATTAACTAGGTATAAGGCCTAGACATTGCAAAATAGATATTAGAGTATTTTATATTAAATATACTAATCTCTTTCACTAAATGCACTTAAAAACTTAAACATGTAATACATCAAATAATCTAATTGTCTTCTAATCCCATACTTGAAAGTATTTCAGCAGCCTCCACTATGGTAAGGCCAAGATGCTCAAGGAAACAAAACTCAATTATAAAAAGCACAAAACAAGAATACCTCTTTTTCATCACAGTTATGGCCACACCAAAATAAGGTGCTTGAAAGCTTGTCATGGAGAGTAAGAATTATTTTGAATAAAGTACTGTCACTTAAGTTAATAATACTGTAAGCAAGTTTTATGGCTCTGGGAGGAAGAATTAGCCCACTCTTTGGGGAATTTAGTGGTGTTTGGAATACAGAAAGTTACAATGAGGCTGAAAATGGATTGGCTTTGGGGATTGTTCTACTTTATAAATAATAATGAACCTTTTCTAACATGTGAAATAAAAAATATCTGTCCCTAGAGTACAAAATTACCTCATAACCCAATTTGCATTTTTCCACTCCAAGCATCTTTTCTGGGGGTTCTACTTAGAGAGCAAAAGCTGCTGTATGATAATTTTAACAAGCACTTTGCAAACAGGGCTGGACAGTTTGCAAGCCGCCTTACACTAAGTATTAATATGAACCACCTTTTGTGTGTGTACACACAAGGGCGTTATTCAGGCATTAAACATTATCTAGACTGCAATTCTATTTTGTTCTTTAATTCTTTCCTTCCTATCTGTAGGTTCTTCATTCTTTTAGTTCATTTACATCCATAGCTAAGTTGTAATAACTCAAGAAGTGTGGGAGATAATTGGACCTTGGTTTAGCAAAACTAGAATGGTATTAGATATTTGTTATTCATCAAGTAGACCATTGGTTTTCACTTTTCTTTTCTTCCCTATGCTCAGAAAGGAAAAGTGTACACCTCCTGACTTGTAATGTATAGTTAATTAGTAGGAAAAGTACATCAGAATTAAAACCTTACATTATTTCCTGTATAGTGTCTTCTTCATTCTTTATTTAAAACACTATTTGGTAAATGCAAGTGTAGTCTTGACAGTGATAGGCAATGTTCAACACTAATTTCTCTTCTACATCCCTGCACACAGATATAGACAAGCAAGTAATGAGTCATGTCTGTCAAAAAATAAATTTTGAAAGAATTAATAATGTGATTTGAAAATAACTCATCTCCCTCTATCTAGTTTATTATTCTACACTAAACTATGTAAGCATCTAATTTATGTGAAATTCTGCAAAATTTTAAATATGGCTGAATAGACATTATGTCTATGTAAGCTATTAAGAAGAATGTCTACATATTTTGATATGAAAACCATAGCAATCCACCATTTCTTATGTTATGGAAAACAGACCTCCTACCTTCTCCTCGGTGTCTTGCTGTCACAAAGAGAACTAATTAATTCTTAGTGATAAGAACTTGTCAAATTCCGTGACTTCCATAAACACAGTATTTTGTAATCTTTGCAATCAAATTTTAACTGATGATAAATGCCATGGATACAATTATACGTTTAAAATGTGGGCCTGAATTTCTTATCCTTTTTGCTTAGCAATATATGAAATTTCTGTTGTCTAGAAACTTGATAAGTAGCCTGTTTTGTCACTTAAAAGTGCAAAAATATTCAAATTAAGTTTTTCCTTACTAATGGCACTAGAGTAAGTGCCGTATTTAGTACAATTTTGAAAAATAAAACCTATACACTGATTAAAGAGATTTTAATTAATTTAATCTTGTTTCCACTGGGAGCTTTTGAATTACGTTCAGCATTTATTGAAAAATGTACATAGGTGATCACTATACCTAAAGGGAAAGGGTAAACAAAAGTAAATCAAGTACGGTCCTTGCTCTCCAGAAGGTTTCAGTCCAATGAGGAGACAGACTTATATGCCTTACGCTGATAAAGACTTCTTGCTTAGGTGCTTGGATAAACAGTATTATTACAGATTGTCTCCACACTAAAAATGTAATCTTGAGCAAGTTCCTTCCTTGTTCTGTCAATGTCTTATCTGTAAACTACAAGCTGGTAGTAGATTTATTCAACAATCATCTCTTAAGCATCTAGTAGGTAGAGACTATTCTTATTGAGCAATTACCATGGATGGGGCTGTCAGCAGGGTAAACACTTTACAAGGATCATTCTCATTTAACTGTCAAATCCCATTTTCAGAAGCGAGAAACTGAGTTTTAAGAATAAGTAACTCCTTCTTTACTAGCCCCTACCCACCCCTTTTCCCTTTGAACATTTTCTTGCTATTTCACAACCCCTATCATACATTTTAGAACTCATTTACACCTTCAGAAAAAAATTTGATGGTTAAAAAAAAAAACAAAGCTAATATATATGGGGTAGGGAGGGCAGGGGAATAGGAAAAAATGAGAATCAAGATGTGCCATGTACTGATACAAACAGTCAATGTTGAATGTGATCGTAATGTATATATAAAATGTACTAATAAAATCAATTTAAAAAAAGAATGATAAGTAACTCTCCTAAGTTTACAAAGTGCTTGAGCCAAAATGTAAGGTGAGGCTGTCCTAAACCAAACTTTCAGCCATTAAACTCTCTATTGTATCAATTATTATCTCTAACAACTTCTATTAAGCCCATTAATACTAGATGATCATTATTTGTCCTAAAAAATGTAAGGTATAACCTAAAAGAGTTTGGCTTTGTATTACTAGTGGAGGTTAAGGTTACCTAGTGAAATGACTCAACTGATTCAACTGGGAAAATCTAGCAAGGGTCAAACAGAAAGTAGCATAAGGTGATACCACTTCCTTAACAAAACTGAGGGGTAAGGGCACTCCAGGCTGAATGAGCGAGGGAGAGACCACAGAGCAGTGAACTCTCATGGATCTGCAAGAGCAAAGGGAAAGGGCAGTAAGAGCAAAGTCCTGAAAGTCTGCTGCCAGGACCAGGGATTTAGCTTAGAGGTGCCACTTTAAAAAGATTTTTGGTTTAGGATTGTTTCTTTTGTTTTTATACTTATAACCAATAAGAATATTGGCAAAGATGCCAAATACAAGGTTAAAAAAAAGAAAACATCATTGCTTAATGCCAACAACAACTAGAAAATATCATTTTTAGAAAGAGTAATTTTCAATAACATCATTAAAATACAACTTGGGAAAATCTCAAAAGATCTGAAGTGCCTTTCAGAGAAAACTGTATAACCTACTAACAAGGACAAGAGAAGTTGTAGTTAGAGAGCTATGTCATCTTCATAAATGCAAAAACTATAAACAGGTCTATAAATTCAGTGCCACTCCAGGAAGAACATAATAAAAGTTATTTCTAGAAACATATAGGTGAGTCAGTCCTTACATCTATATGGGAAAGAAAGGGCCAAGTTTGTCAAGATAATTTTAAAGATGAAACAGGGTACATGTCAAAACTCGCCAAATATCAAAACATTTTAAAACTAAATGACTTTAAATTGCCCCAAAGATATTCATTGGTCTTATAAAATTTATCTAATGAGTTAAAGAAATAACAGGGGGAAGGGAGATAGAAAAGGCTAAACCATCAACAAGAGAATGGTAACCTGCCACGCTGTTTTTCACCGACTCTAAATTAGTGTGAGCCTGACCCTTAAACAGAGTGACCCTGACTCTTAAAGAAGGTAAAACTTATTTTCAAAAAAGGGGATCAGGGCGCCAGAGGGATCAGTGGTTCCGGCGCCTGCCTTGCAAGCTCAAGGACCTGAGTTCGATCTCCGGTAACCACATATAATGCTGGGCGTGGAGACACGCCCACCAACAATCAACACCGCGTACCACAATGCCGGACCTGGTGGCTCATGCCTGTAATCCCAGCACTCGGGAGGCAGAGACAGGAGGATTACTGAGTTCGCGGCGGCTTGCCTGGGCACCATAGTGAGCTCAGGGCCAGCCTGAACTGCAAAGCGAGACCCTGTCTCAAAAAGCAAAAAAAAAAAAAAAAAAGCGAGGGGGGCGGATCAGATCAGAGGAGCCTGACCTAAAGATAATACTTCTGCAGCAGGGAGCGTAAAATGTCTATCAGCCCCAAGGCATTCGCTAACAATCAGATATTTATTACAGTAAGAACAAAAGAGTCAACAGCTGACACTGTAAGCGTGTAGTTCTCAGTCTCAAATGCGTGTGACAAAGTTTAGGCCAGTTATTTTATGTCACATGGAGAACACCCACTTGCAAAGCACCATATCAGTAAGGACAATGAAGAATAAATATAAATGCAAACGTTGAGATTCACAGATAGGAGCAAAATTAGGCAGCCGTGCTCAGGACGGCATGTTGAGCTAGATCCAGGGTGTGTAAGCTTAGTGGGAGCATGCTGATCAACCTGCACAGGTCACTGCTTGAGGCCTAGAGGGCGGACAGCCAGCGGTGCAAACTGTTCACTGCACCTCAAGTCCATCAAATCACAACCGATCTGTCAAGGTACAACTTGAAAATTTTCTCCCTCTCAGGATATACAATTTCACAGTCTCTCCTCTTCCACAAGCCAGTGATCTTATGTAAGATTTAGGAAGATGGCTTTTCGTTTTTCTGCATCTTGTTTCATTGTTTTATGATGCTGCAATGAATTACAAACTCCCCCCACCCAGGACTCTTATTTGGACTGTAGATTACTTACAACCCTTGTCAGAGCACCAGACTGGAAGGAACAAAGGCTAATACCTAGCAGAGAACAGGATTCTTCTCATTGAGAAACATATAGGCTTATTTATAGAATCTGACTCCCAAGAGGAGCTGAATTGAAATACATGTTGGGTCTCCCATGGGAGTGTCCCCTGTGCTGTTCACTGTTGAAACTATAGTGTTGGCTCCAGACAGAAACTCACTGGAACCTTTTAAATCATGTATCATGCTGACCGATAGAACCACCTGTATACATTCAGGAACCGAGATTCTACTTTGACATATGTCAGTTGATGTTGGTTGACTCACACCCCAACCAAAAGATAATGTACCATAAAGTGCATGTTGATATGTTGATATGCCAGCAGTTATAAATGCAACTGCATAAAAGTTCATTACTTAAATTAAACGCACTGTGGCTTATACAATATTCCTCAGCCGTGTCTAACAACAGATTGTTCACATATCAGTCACAGTTAAATCCAATTCGCTATGTCATCTTGGTAAAGGCAAGCTAATCCATGAGCTGAGCACATATATTTCTGAATAACATTAATAGAGAGGATGGAGAAGAGGCTTCCTGACAATAGCTGCCATGCAGCAGCAGGGTTCTCTGAGTTCCAATATAATATTTATTGGAACTGTAAATACGTACACAGTTTACAAGACTTCTCAGTTATTTGTTTCTGCTTCAAGTACATCTTTAAAATTGAGATTAGTGCCACCATTTTCTGAACTCACTGTTCTAAATCCTCAGCTTGCTTGACTGTACATAGCCTCACAAGAGTTCTACAAGAAATGACTATATGTGCATTCATAGCTGAGGAAACTGAGGTAGAGAGAAGTGAAACACTGCTCAGAGTTTCACAACTAAAAGAAGACATAGTACTTGTACTAGCTCAAATTCTAGAGCTCAATTTCTTAATCTACTTTATTATTTCCCTAATTGGAGAGCTGTTCTGTATGCCTGAACGTTAATTAGATGTGAACAATTAAAAACAATTCTATGTATTGCCTATATATGTGTCATTTTGGCTAGAAATGAAGGAATATGATTCTTCTATAAAGAAATACTCCTTCACTTCATATAGTTATTTGGAGTGGTTTATCTGGGCAGGTCAATAAAGTTTGAAGGGGATAAAAGTGAAGGCCCTCCTAAGCCAACCTTAAAATGCTGCTAAAATGGTATCAGAAACTGTCATTTTCTCTTTGGTCACCAAAGAAGGCATGTGTAATAGAATATTTGTTCTATTTTACACTCTCAGGGAATCTAAGTATTATAGAGCACCAAACTATTGTTTCCATACTGATTTTTTTCTTTTGCTCCAGTCCAATGAAATACATACATGTGACCATACTGCTACAGAATGACTAAATAATTGTTCTATTAGATTTGTGGAAAAGATTCACATTCACTGGCCCAAAACATCACGCATGCAGAGCTACTCTTATAACTTATAATATCTTCCTACCATCACGCAGAATGTAGACCTTGGTGTTTCCTTATTTATCTGTTACAAAGGTAGCACTTCTAAATTATTTTGTCTCTAGGCAAAATTTGGAAGTAGGAAAAAACTGGGGAACTGTACTCCTTTCCCAGGTACTTAATCAAAGTTCCAACCTTCTTCAGCAATGGAGGTGCTGGGGCCAGGGATTTAGCTCAGTAGTTCCAGTGTCTGCCTGGCACAAGGTCCCGAGCTCAATCGCCAATACTACATATCACATGCCAGAGGTGGTGGCTCAGGCCTGTAGTCCCAGCACTCGGGAGGCAGAGGCAGGAGGACTGCCCCAAATTCGAGGCTAGCCTGGGCTAGCACTTAATATCACAGGTATTCTCTGAGACAGGCTTTTGTTACTCTGGTACTAGCCTGATATCCATCACAAAATGGACAAAACTGTCCCAAATCAACAAAGTAGGTGGCCTTGTGTAAACACTTGAATCTCCTAGAACTCCTTATTTACTCTATTAAAATGAAGTGGGTTCACTTAAAGATGGCAGGAAACAAGTATAATTTTTTCATAGCATATTTATAAAACATAAAACATTTTTAGTGTTGGTTTTCTGAGATAAAGTCACTCTGTGTAGTTCAGGCTGGGCTTGAGCTCATTACGCGGCCCAGGTTGGCCTCAAATTTGCAGCAATCCTCCTGCGTCAACCTCTCAAGTGCTGGGACGACAATCATGTGCCATGACTCCCGGCTCTCCTTGTGTTTTGATTAGGTACATACAAGGACAGTCATTATTACAGTCAAGGAAATTAACAGATCCATCATCTCACAGTTACTTTTTTCATGCATGGTAGTTCCTCCAAAATCTACTTTCATGTGTAAGGAGGTGAAAGAGGTATTGAACCAAGGAACTTTGTACTGAGCTACATCCCCAGCCTTTAGGGTCTCTCTCCTTTAGTCATTAAATTGCTATGCTGGGGTCAAACTTACAATCCTGCCTCAGGCTGATTACAAGTGTGCGCCACTGAACCTGGCCTAAAATCTATTTTTTAAGCAAATTTCCAGAATACAGCATTAACTATAGTTCTCATGTTATACATTTGGTTTCTAAATGTACTCTTTTGAATCAGGTAACTTAGTATCCTTAGGCCTACAGCTTCCATCCAGTCCTTGCCAGTACTCCAATCGTTTTACTGTTTCTATGTATTTGAAAGTGGTTCAATTCCACGTATAAATAAAGTATAATTCTTTAGATTAAGGCATACACAAAACACTAAGTACTTGCTAAATGATAACTACTTGGTGAATAAGCAAAAAACAGTGAATGTAAAGGGTCTGTTACTGTGAAGAGTGTAGATTTATGAGTAGCATTTTGTATAGTCTTGCTTTTTTCTGAGTGATAAAATTTTGTTATTTGATTCCTAATGCTTAAAAATTGTTTAGTGCTGCTTATCGGTACTGAAAAACTGGAATGCTCATCTTGTAGACCAAAAAAGAAAAATTTCATAAAGCGTTAACAAACATAATGGTTACACTTCTCAAAGGGTAAGAGAATTTATGCACAATGCACAAGTGTGACTATCACATGAGTTTGAGAAACTTTACACGTACTGAAGACCAAATTGCAGTGAATACATAAGGGAAGATTACCTAACAGACACTGGGGCAGTTATAGTCAACTTTGTCACAGAAAAAAAAAAAATCTACTCATTAACTATTGTAACAACCATATACAAAATCTAATTCTTTACGTAGGTTCAGGAGCATAGTAGAAATAAAACCATTTAAACTATTAATTCTGTTCTGCTTTCCCCAAAGCCACCACCTTTTCCTATTCAAAAGTGCACTATGTATCTATCTTAAAGCTACGCCAGGGTTTTTAAATAGGTAGTGTTGAGAAAAAGAAGACCCGCAGATCGGCCCACGCGCTTTCAGGAACCCAGCACACCCAAATTCACGCCAATTGAAGACGCCAGACAAAACCTACGGTGTCCCATTAGGCAATGCAGGCGCGTCCAGCAGCGAGCGCCTGGTTCCGCCCACGTAAAAGATGGCGCTGGCCGCGTCAGCCGTTCCTGCCGCCCGGTTCTTTCTGTCTGTGGGCGGAGTCTAGGCAGAGTAGGAGAGGTGCGTCTAGGAGGCGCGTTTTCCCCGCCCTTCCCGCGCTCCTCCTGTTTTCCTAGCGTTCCCTAAAGGTGATCTAAGACGGAGCAGATACCGATTGGTCGGAAGAAAAAGGCGGCCGTCACCGCGACGAGAGGCGGGGGTGGCGGGCGGGGCTGCGGTTGCGGTCCCTGCGCCCGCGGCGGTGTCGGACGCGGCGGCGGCGACGGCAGCAGCGGGAGGTGAGTGTGGCGCGGGTGGCCGGGTAGCCAGGGGTTGGCGTCCGCGCTTGGCGGCCGGTGGGGGCTGCATTCCTCCGTAGCGCTGGCCTCGTCTCTGCCCCCTCGCTCCCCTGACCCGGAGTCTGGGCCGGGCTTCGCGGCGGCTGTGACGCGCAGTGCGAGGGGCCCTGCGTTTGGCCCGCGGTCCCGAGCCGGCCCTTCCCGGGACCCGACGGGAGTGCCGCCGCCGGCCCCGGGGAGAGGAGGCGCGGCCGAGGCGTGCAGGGAGCCAGAGGCGGGCGCGCGGTGAACCCGGTGCCCTGCGGGGCGCAGCGCAGAAGGATGCGATCGTGCTGCCCGCCTGCCGGCAGGATCTTAGAAGTTTGCGAGGAGCGCTGACGTCGGGCAGATGGCACCGCGGTAGGCTGGGTTGTACTCGCTTCTGTGGGGCGAGACCTGGTTGCTTCACAGCTCCGAGGTTGCGGACTGCTGAAGGAAGTGAGCACAGTGACTTGGGCATCCTTTGAATGGTGGTAATCAGTTGTAGAGAGAAGTGCACTGATTACCCGGCGTGTGTCTGCGTTCAGGAAAAAGAGGAAAGTTGTGCCTTTGTCTATGAGGGAAAACGCTTGCAGACGCATGCCGATTGCTAGGCTCAGATTAGCAATCTGGTAATAGCAAGTCAGTACATTCCTATTCGTGCTGTTCCCGTCCGTCTCTGGTGATCCAAGGGTTAACTGTCTGGCATTACTTCTGCTTTGTACAAAAGGGTCAAAAGATTGGAAAATATTGTTAGGGCCTTTAGAAGACTTCGGAGAACTTTTATTTGGGTTAATCACAGAAAGCAGTAGACCTTCTTTATGTTTAAAGGATATATAAGAAGCCCTTTAGTGAACCCTGAAACTGCAGATAGTGCCTATGTATACTATAAGACCGTAAGTATCCTATTTTTTTCTTTACATACAGACCTGTGATAAAATTTAAATTATAAATTAGGCACAATAAGAAGTTGACAATAATTACTAATGAAATAGAACATTTAGAACAAATATTAAACTTGAAATCTATCTCAGAATATCTTGTTCTACTTTCATTTTTAGGGTTACTTCAGCATAGGCACTAGTACCTGGACAGTGGATTGGATAACCAAGAGGACAAGTAAATAACTGATGGCAGTAGTGTTTATGGTGTCAATATGTTGGACAAAAAAATGGTTCACATCCTTGAAGCTGACAGTGTACCGGTTCCATCACACTGCTCAGAGTAATGTGCTATTTCAAGCTTATGAAATGTTTCTTCTAGAAGTTTTCATTATTTTAATTTTTGAGCAGAGATTTTTCACAAGTATCAGAAACCACAGAAAGTAAAACTAGAAGTGGGAGGACTACACTATAATGCTGTTGTTCAACAGGGAATGTTAACCATCAGTCACTTCCTTCTAATCCCACCACTGAATTGGTAGAAAAGTCCCAAAGCTAATTCTGCCTTTTATACATATGAAACAAAAATCAGAAAAATGAGACCACGGTACAGATTAATCTGCTTCAGGAAATGATTGCATGCATCTTAGAAGTTGATAAAATAGTTCCTTTATTTGGCTATGATGGCAGTTCAGAATTTGCTTTCAGAGAAGAAAGTAATACAAACAAAAATCTATGAAGATTCCTGTCTTTCTAGTCTGTTCTTGGCCTTTATTAATCAAACCCAAGGGGTTGTGTAGGTTAACCTGCTTATTATCTGAGAAACTTGGACCTGTAAGAGATGGCCAGATACTGATATCTTAAACTTCCTCTCTGAGTCTTTCGTGATGTTAGAAATTTAGAAAGTGTTGCAAACAGTCTGATGCCACTATTTGTAGAGTAGGCCTGGGCACCCTGTCTTCTGGAAGGTTGGCTGGGTTAGGACCCTGGTCCATTTTGGGCAGGAAGAAATAAAAGTAGTGCTACAAGATGCAAAGGCCTTATGAGGATAGAAACATGATAAGTGGACCAGTCCACTTTCTGAATACCAGTTACCAAAGAGATGGCTGAATTTAAGTTTTTATTTTATAATTGGGTAAATCCTCGTGAACCCTGTGCTTTGTTTATAGGATTGGCAAGCCATCAATTCACCCAGTTTGGATTCTGATTTCCCTCAAAAGATTCAATGGCTAATGCTTGATAACCTTCTGGAGTAGCAATACCACATTTATGTAATATATATACTAGATAAGTTTGTTAGCCCTGAACTGATTTTTTTTTTTGCCACTTTTGTATCTAATGAATTTTCCTCACTGAAGATAACAACTTCAAATATCCTAATTATACTTGTGTGTGACATTTCATTTCTTAGGTTAGAACCACCCCCGTCTATGATTTCAGCTACCAGCTGTGGTTCAAAAACATTAAATAGAAAGTTCCAGAAATTATAAGTTTGAAATTGCATGCCTTTCTGAGTAGTGTGCTTGGACAAAGTGTACCTGTCTGGCCTGTCTCAACCAGGACATGATTCACCCCTTATCCCATGTATCCACACTGTATATGCCAACTACCTGTTAGTGTTTTAATTACCAACTTGCTTATCAGATCAGCTGTCACAGGATTATAGTGCTTGTGATCAGGTAACTCTTACTCTTCTCAATAATAGGTGAAACCGTGGGAAGTGCAAAAGTAAAAGTTCTCAATAAGGAAAGATGCTGACATTGCTAAGATCAACAGTAAGACTGAATCTATTTGTAAAACTCTGAAGAAAGAAAATTTCATGCTAATCTTGCTGTCGCACCTCAGATTACAAGAGTTTTAGCCTCAGTACGTAAGTGGTTAAGGTAGAATAGGCTTTACATTTATAGGTAAAAGAACAGACATCTGAGAGATGGGAGTGTGTTGTGCTATAAATCGCTGAGCTTCCACAAAGATTTTAGCAAGAGTGTTTTGAAAGAAGAGGCACCAAGTCATTTGCTGCAAGGAAGAAACAGTTACACAGGTTCAGGATTAGGTTTGGGCAGAACATACAAAAATCACTGGAGAAGCTACAGGTTAAGTTGGTAGAGGATTTGTCACCATGCTTGATGAGGAAGTGGAAAAACTTGAGAAAGTCCATTGGGAAGTTTGAATAATGAAGAGTTAGAAGAATTTATTTAGTAACCTAGAGAGTAAGAGGAAGCACAAAGAAGAAACTGAAACAGAACTAGCAGTATGAGCACCTCTTAAATTTGCTGAAATATTTCAAACTACACAGACATTAAAAAGGGCAAACTTATGGACTATTGTCCTGGGGTAGAGTATGGCATTATCCAAAGGATTACAACCTCTGCAATTGAGCAACACTTTAACTAGTTAAAAGAGATAATACTTTGGATTACAATGTTCTTCCAAAAGATTTTGATTTTAAAAAAAAGAACAAACATTTATAGAGAGCCCTCAACCATGGGCATTGTCTACTCCTGACGTCTGACCATTGACTATGTCATGGCTCAACAGTCTAGGATCACCTGAGACACATGCCCCACCTGATGTGTCATCAGAAGGTCAAAAGTAGCGTAATGTTAAGTCATAGTGTATATGTCATTTATCTCCCTTCATTTCATCATGTAGGCATTCTCTCCATCCTCACAAAAAGAGGCAAGCACAAGACAGGAAGATACTTTTAGATAAAGAAAACACATTCACCTATTACAGCATAATGTTAAATTACTCTTTTACTGTACCTAATTTATAAATTAGATTTTAAATACATGTAGAGGGGAAAAATGACATATATAACGTTACATACTAAGATTCAGTTTCAGTTGTCCAGTGAGATTCTTGGAACATAACACCCAACCATAAGAGATAACTACTATATGTCTTGGCAGAATTTAAAGCTAAACAATTCAACATGATTCTTATCCTTCATTCTCTAATTATACAGTACTAGGAATGAGACTAAATGTAACTAGTGACTTATAATTCAATATTCACAATCACATAAAAAATTGTTCCATAATTGAATCAAATTTTATTCTAGGGTACAATTCTCTTTTAAGAAATACTTTTATTTTCAGTATCATGATGGAATTTATGTGACATATAATGTTGTCTTTACTCATCATTTGATTTTAAAGGAATAAAAGATATATGTCTATAATATAATTTTATGGTTATATTTTTACTTCATTTGTCTTAACCTCTAGTTTGTTCTTGTTAGTGATGACAGCAATAATCTCAGTATAGTTTCAATTAAGGGGTTTACTCATAAATTTTGTTATAGATCATATATTACCTCCCAAAGCCATCAAAAAAGCCATACAGTTGCTCTCCATTACTATTATTTCACAGATTTAGAATTGCTTAAATAAAATTGTCATAATTGATTTTACTTTTTTTTTTTTTTTTTTTTTTTGCTTTTTGCTTTTTGCTTTTGAGTCAGGGTCTTGCTTTGTAGTTCAGGCTGGCCCTGAGCTCACTATGGTGCCCAGGCAAGCCGCCGCGAACTCAGCAATCCTCCTGTCTCTGCCTCCCAAGCGCTGGGATGACAGGCCTGAGCCACCATGTCCGGCACTGTGGGATGCGGTGTTGATTGTTGGTGGGCGTGTCTCCACACCCAGCATTATATGTGGTTACCGGGGATCGAACTCAGGACCTTGCGCTTGCGAGGCAGGCACCGGAACCACTGAGCTAACCCTCCGGCCCAATTGATTTTACTTTTGACTACAGGTCTTCAGTTATAGCATTTGTAAGAATGATTAGTTTTATACTATATAAAATGTCTCTTCACAGAGTGGTATCTTTGAGTGGATTGAGATAGAGAAATTGAGACCTGGGTTCTGTGTAAGCCATGGGCTTGTTTTTCTCTTTTTGTCTGTTTACTTGGTAGATTGAAAAGTGTGAACAGGATGTATCCATGCCTTTTGTTTGCAGCATGTTCTAAATACATGAAGCATTTTTATTTTAGCCACTTAAAGTAGAACACTCCTCCCCAAGATAAAATGCTATACTGCTTTTTTAAAAAATTTAGTTTTGGCTTTTATGGCTCTTTTATTTTTTTTTGCTTTTTGAGACAGGGTCTCGCTTTGTAGTTCAGGCTGGCCCTGAGCTCGCTATGGTGCCCAGGCAAGCCGCCGCGAACTCAGCAATCCTCCTGTCTCTGCCTCCCGAGTGCTGGGATGACAGGCGTGAGCCACCACGTCAGGCATTGTGGTATGCGGGGTTGATTGTTGGTGGGCGTGTCTCCACGCCCAGCATTCTATGTGGTTACCGGGGATCGAACTCAGGACCTTGTGCTTGTGAGGCAGGCACCGGAACCACTGAGCTAACCCTCCGGCCCTGTGGCTCTTTTATTTTGTAATGAAATTGTCCTTTATTTATGTTTGTTTTTATTAGTGTATGTTTGTGATGTATAATAAGTACATTTGCTTTGAGAAACTAGTACTTATCTTGATCATTTTTATCTCCACCCCCTCTTCCTCATCTGTAAAATATCTACCCCCTTATTTCCAATCACCTACTTTTATTTTGCTCTTTAAATTTTTTATGCTTTGCTTTCTCATGTAAGAGAAACTTTGTGATATATAACCTTCTGTGCCTGATTTATTTCACTTAAAATTGTAGCTTCAAGATCCATCCATTATCCTATAACAACTGAAATTTATCCTACTTTCTGGCTAAGTAGCACTTCACTGTATACATAAGACACATTTTCCTTATTTGAATGTTGTTGGGCTTCAAGGTTGTTTCTAAAATTTAGTTATGGCAAATTGTGCTGATATAAGCATAGATGTGCATATATAACATATAATAACTTTAATTCTTTCAGGAAGATATGCAAGAGAGATACCTGAGTCAAATGGAATTTCTACTTTTGTTTTTTTTTTTGTTGTTTCTGTTGTTTTAGGAATCTGCATTTACATTTCTAGTTTACATTTCTATCAACAATGAAGAAAGGTTCCTTTTTTCTTACCTTCTAGCTAGGCTCTGTTGTTTTTGAGTTCTTGATGATTGGATGGAGTAAGACTGAATCTTAGTATTTTTATTTGGATTTCTCTAATGCCCAAAGATGCAAAGCACACTTTCATTGACCATTTGTACTTCTCCTTTGGAGAAATATTTATTCATTTTAATCGCCCCCCTCCCCTTTTTGTACTGGGTTTTTTTGTTTTGGTGATAGGAGTCCAATTTTTTTTTTTTTTTTGAGACAGTGCCTCACTATAGTTCTGGATGGCCCTGGGCTCACTATGTAGCCCAGGCAAGCCTCAGACTCAGCAGTCCTCCTTTCCTGCCTCTGCCTACCAAGTGGCATGAGCCACCACACCCAGCTCTGTGGTATGTGGTCCTGATTGCTGGTAGCCCAAAGCAAGCCTCAAACTCAGCAAGCCTCCTCTCCTGCCTCTGTAGTGCTAGGATTACAGGCATGAGTCACCACACCTGGTATTGTATGTGGTTACCAGGGATTGAACCAGGGACCTTGTACTTGTTAGGCAGCCACTGGAACCACTGAGCTGTCTCCAGCCCAGGAGTGCAATTTTTTTAGTTCTTCCTATATTCTAGATATTAGTCCTCTAACCAGGGAGTAGCTGCCAAAATTTTTTCCCATTCTGTTGGTTGGGCCTTTAATTTGTTGACTGTTCCCTTTGCTGTTTAGAAGCTTTTCAGTTTGATTTGCTCACATTTTTTTGTTTCTTGGAATTATTCCTTGTGCAGTTGGTGTGCTGCTGAGGAAATTGTTGGCTATGCCTGTGTCTTTAAGTATTTTATGTTTTAGCAGATTCAGTGTTTCTATTTTAATATCTAAGTTTTTGATCCATTTTGATTTGATTTGAGTACAGGAGGAGAGATACAAGTCTAGATTTATTCTTCTGTATGTAAATAACCAGTTTTCCCACTACCACTGTTTAAGGGGCTGTCTTTTCTCAGATAAACTGCTGCCTTGACTAATGTGGTAAACGTATTTATTTTCATTGACATATTTCATTGTCATGTTATAGGTAGGTAAGCTCGTTAGACATCTTGCAGGGGGACAGGCTGGCCCTGGAAAGCTCTCATGGAAAGAGTCAACGGTGAAGGACAGTCAAAGAGACTTCCATTGCCAAAGGAGAGAACTACCCCGCCCATGTATGATAAATAGCAGTGATTGATATTCTGAGTAGGCATCAGTCTGATATTCTAAGTAGGCCTCAGTCCCCCTAGGATAAACAGCCATGCTTAATATTCTAAGTAGGTTCCAGTCTCCAGGGGTGGAAGGCCAGGATCTTAACCCACCCCCTCCCAGAAGACTCCTAACTAAAAACCACTTTACCCTTGTTATGTGACGTGATTTTTCATTGGATCCCCATTTAATAAATATTAGCTAAGCAACTATACTTGTAATCTTACTGGTTGATCATGGTTTTGTCCGTTTTTTGATTTCTCATTGTACCAATATTACCTAAGTGACTGTACTTGCAATGTTACTGATTGACTATTTTGTCCTACCTTAAACCCGCCTCACCTCATGGCTTTGCTCCATAAAAGCCCCCTGGAGAGTGAAGTGGGTGGGTCACTCATTTTTGAATCCTTCTTCTGTCTCTCTTAGGCAGAAGTTTTCTTTCTCAGTAAAGGTTTTCCTACTCTTAACCTCCATCATTCCTAAAATTCATTCTTCAATTTTAGAGAACATGAACTTGCATTTAAAGTATTTGGCAGGTCAGGAGCTAGGCCTTCCTCCCCTATATCAATAGTTCAGTTAAAAACCACTATTTAAACACTGGTATTCTGCACTACATAGTAAGTTCAAAGCCAGCCTGGACTGTGTAGCAAGACTCTGTCTGAAAAAAAAAATAGATAAATAAACACTAGTATTGGGTTTCAGTGTCCATCTAGAGAGCTCACTGGAGAAAACACAACTATTTACTTATTTTTTTTGTTATGGGACCAGATTGATAGGGTTATAGCCCTCTATTTTGTACAGTCCTGGCTCCTTTACCTCTCTGTAACTCTACCCCACTGAGCCTCTGCAAGAATAAAAACTTGGAAGGCAAGGTGGCTTGTGATAGGTTAAAACTTACCTCACCCTGGCCCTTACATAGGTCCTCTGAATCTGAATCCTTCCTGCTGGGTGTGGTGGCTCACGCCTGTAATCCCAGCACTTGGGAGGCAGAGGCAGGAGGATTGCTGAGTTCGAGGCTTGCCTGGGCTACATAGTGAGCTCAGGCCAGCCTGAACTACAAAGCGAGACCCTGTCTCAAAAAAAAAAAAAAAAAAAAGAACACCCCTTCCTTTGTTCTAAGCTTCTGCTTTAGCTCTGCCCCCTCCCATGCAGGAGCCACTTCTTCCCTCTTAAATAAAACCTCCCATCAGGCTACCCAGTGTGTGGCGTGGTTGTTGGCTACCATCAGAATTCTGACACTGGTATCAGAAGTGGGATTACTGGTGGACCGATTTTGTATTGGAGGGCCTATAACCCTAACTACTCCTGACACCTGGCACCAGGCCTGCCCCCCAGCACCCACAACCATCTTTCCTGACACCTTCTTGATGCAGAACACTGGCAAATCAGCTCCTTTACTCTAGTTCAGGTAAGTTTCCCCTGCGGTAGTAATCTGGGGTGTGTGGGTCCCAAGTTCTGGTGGCCAGAAAACAGGACATCCGTCCAGGATGCACGCTGGGTACCTAGCTTCACATCTCCCATTGTGGGTCCGGGACCCACCAGGACAGGTCCAGGACCTGCCTGTTCCCCACCCCCACCCTGTTACAGGGATGCCTGAGCAGGTGGTGTGGCCCACCAGTCACTCTGACCTAAAGCCTCCTCCCCACAGTGGGATGCCTCTGTGGGGAGCTTGGGCTTCCCTACTTAGAATCGGATTCTAAGTGGGGACAGTATATACCTTAAAAGGCATCTTGAGCTCCAGATGCTGCCATTTGTCTTGTCTCTGGTCGCCATGGGTTCTGTATCCTCTATACCCATGGGATTCCCCATTGGGGTGCTTGCTGTGAAACATTGAGGGCTTAGATTTAAAACCTAAATGTCTTATCCATTTGTCTACCTCTATTTCGGCTGCAGTATAAATTAGATTACGAGAATATCTGGCCACCTCACGGCTCACTCAAACCTGGTCTGATTCAGGACCTTTACAACTTTCCTTGGATTGTAAATGTACCATTCCAGTGTCTAGCTTTTGTATTCACATGGCTCTCTTCTCTTTGTATCTGTATCTCTCTCCTAAGCCCATCAATCATTGAATTCAGACCCATCCAGTCTAATATGATCCTATGTCAATTATGCTATTTCTGAATAACATCACATTGATATGCACAAGGGATCAGACCTTGAATATATATTTTTTTAACAAAATTGATTTATTTATCTTCTAGTAGACTAGGAAAAGCTCTTTTTTTGGGGGGGGGGTGGTACTGGGGATCGAACTCAGGCCCTTGTGCTTCCAAGGTAGGTGCAGTAGCACTTGAGCTAAATCCCCACCCTTGAATATATCTTTTTGAGGAAACTCAGTTCAACCTACAAGAAGTTGTCCCCAGCTGAGCCTTCACTTTGTGCCTCTTCAGAAGCAGAGGTTTAGGGACCAATCATCTAGTCATAGTAAAATTGCATGTAGCTGGATATTTGAGAACAGTAAGGAAGCTTTAGGATATAACGTTTGCCTCAATCACTTGAGACTTGACTGAATCTTTAAAATTGCTAAACCTAATCGCTGGTTTTGTATTTGCTTGTTTAGCTGTCTCCGGAGCACTGGATAATGTGAGAGTTGGGTTGCAGTGATGTCTGCTCTCTGCCCGCCACCATCTCCAGCTGTTGCCAAGACAGAGATTGCGCTGAGTGGTGAATCACCTTTGTTAGCAGCTACTTTTGCTTACTGGGACAATATTCTTGGTCCTAGAGTAAGGCACATTTGGGCTCCAAAGACAAAACAGGTACTTCTCAGTGATGGAGAAATAACTTTTCTTGCCAACCACACGCTAAATGGAGAAATTCTTCGAAATGCAGAGAGTGGAGCAATAGATGTAAAATTTTTTGTCTTGTCTGAAAAAGGAGTGATCATTGTTTCTTTAATCTTTGATGGAAACTGGAATGGAGATCGGAGTACTTATGGACTATCAATTATACTTCCACAGACAGAACTTAGTTTCTACCTTCCACTTCACAGAGTGTGTGTTGATAGATTAACACACATTATTCGGAAAGGAAGGATATGGATGCATAAGGTGAGTGGTTCTTCAGCTTATTAATCATGTTAACTTGGCCATTGAAAGTTTATTTTCTGCTATGTTTATATTTAATTTTTAAAAATTGTGTGCATTTGGCTTGGCATGGTGGCATATTCCTGTAATCTTAGCACTCAGAAGATGAATAATTATATGGAGCTGTATGAAGATGCATATGAATAAAAATTTCTGTATCTTACAAGAGTTAAATAGGCAAAGGAAAATTATAAATGCATATGCGGAGACAGGGGGACCATTTTCTGGTTGATTTAGTGATTTAGAGAGATTTTGTCTCAAAATGAAAGAGGATTGGGGGATGAAGCCCCATCTAAAGTCCCTAGGTTCAACGCTCAGTGCTGCAAACAATAAAAAATTTAAAAAAAATAATAAAGCATTTAACACTAGACAGCAGCTGTTATTTATTATGTGCCTATCCTATTCTGATCTGGTATGTTTATAATCTGGTGATATACTACACAATCAAGTCAAGTAAAAATCTGGTAACCGTGGAAAGTAGAAGATTGTAGTGCTGCCTTAGAAATAAAAGGATGACATTTTTGAGAAATTCAGAGATATTTAAAGTTTAGGTTTTTCTTGAAAGCCTTTGACTCTAAAATATTTTTATTTTCCTTCATTGTGTATGACCTGTCTCACTTATGTGTAGGTTTGACAGTTCAACATTTATTTGGTAAGTTCTCAGCGAACTTCTTTGCCAAGTTTCTGTTGTAGGGTGAAGAGGTTAGACTAAATGGTTTGTAGGTGGAAGGCCTTTTAATTTTGCAGATTGAGTATGAGTGTCCAACATTTTTCTTTGCCTGAATGCAGTGAGTGAAAAGAGTTGTCTTGAGCCACATATTAAATAATAATATAATTAATAGATATGAGTAACAAAACTTCCCTTTGTATATTTTTGTTGTGACATTTCTAGTAATGATTGTGTTATATCTGTAATTATAGCAATATCATAAACCAAAAAATTTGATACATGTACTTCCTATATCACAGCTGGTAAAAAACTATTTTAACATACAAAATCCAGCCCAGCAAGATATAAAGAATTTATACATCTGCTTAATAACAATAAGCACTTGTCTTCATATGTACACTTGTATAGGTAGGTTGAAATACAATCATTGCATGAATACACTTGCATAAGTACAGTGTTTTTTATGCACAAGTTTTGATTTGACAGAAGGTTGAGTTAGCACCACACTGCACTGTGTGGCTCCCAGAGCCCAGCACTCTGTTGATTCCTATGTATAAGACCTAGCACTACACAACTGAGTCAAGTAAAAAAATTCCTTAAAGACCCATAATAATCTTAAAAGTTAATGATCATTTGTAGCTTTTGTACCCAAATGACTGGCTCTGGACAGCTGCTGCAGCCCATGGACCTAAGCCTAAGCTTAGAATTGTGATAAATTCTGTAGTTTAATATATAATACATAAGGGCCAGGGACTTAGCTCAGTGGTTCTGGTGTCTACCTGGCAAACACAAGGTTCCAAGTTCAGTCACCAGTACCACATACCACAGTGCCAGCTGTGGCTCATACCTATAATCCCAGTACTTGGGAGGCAGAGGCAGGAGGATTGCTGAGAGTTCAAGGCTAGCCTGAGCTACATAGTGAGCTCAGGGCCCACCTGAACTACAAAGTGAGACCCTGTCTCAAAAAAATAAAAAAATAAACACACACACATATGAAATATATATGAATAAACATGTATATGAAATACGTGATATTTACATTTTAATGTGCTTTTGTAATATCTAAAAATAAATCTAATTCTTACCTTCCAGTATAATATACATTAATAATACATTATTAATTTCGTAAGGCTTGTAAACCATCATAAGGAGATACACACACACACACATATATTTTTTTTTTATATTAGGGGTCAAACTCAGAACATCGTGCTTGCACTGGAGCCCCTGAGCTACATCTGCAGCCTAGAAAAATAATTTTTTAAAATAATAGTTTTTTACTATCTTTGCTGTCTTAATTTCTCATGTTTATGAAAATCATTTAAAATTAAGTTTTATATTCTTTAGATTCAGGTTAATCTGATTTAATTTGAAATATGCATCGTTACATTCTTTTTTTGAAACTGCAG